>VYZT01010650.1:818-30410 GCA_013400735.1 Pomatostomus ruficeps
AAAAAAAAAAAAAAGCCCAGTTCTCTGCAGATTTCTTAAATTATAGATGCACACTTAAATAGTTTAAAAAACACTGCTTGCTCTGTGAAGGTCACCTTCATTCTGAAATATTATTTTATAAATTAAATGTGCTGGGATTTTAGAAACATGGAATTGGCCAGATGTACCCAATCAATACCTTTCACAAAACTGCTAAAAATATGTACTTAAAGAATATTGCATGTTGATGACATAGCATTTATTCTTATTAGAATAAATTGGATTTTTCAAAGATGAGAGTTCAGTTAAAGTTATTGACATCTTCATACATACTTAAGAAAGAAAAAATAGTGATAAAATTACTAAGACTGATATTGGTGTAATGGTCTGGAGAATTTGAACAAATTGAATGCTTACTTCAATCCTCAAGTCTTGCTCAGCACAAAAAATGACCTTAGCATTTCTATCTTTTTGTTACAAAATGGCATATTTCAGTCCAAGGAGAAGAATGTACAAGGAAGAGAATTAGTCCAAACCACAGAACAGACATCATGCTAATCCGACCTTCATTCAGTAATCTTTAGGCATACTTATATTCCAGTCAAACAACAAGAATGCAGAACATGTGTAATACACAGTAATAAGGTCTTGAATGCAGTTGGTTTTGCAAGACAGGGTAACAGCAATTCTTTCACTCGCCATTAGTGCTAGAAACATGAGTCAGGTGAGATTAGATTTTTTTTAGTTTACAGGTCTCATTTCTTGTCATAAATGAGTCTAAAAATTAATTCAAACCAATACAAACCAATACAAAGAACAAAATACAATTCTTAAAATAAGGTACAAAAGTAATATGAGAAAATTACTACTTAAAATTATGTCATGAAAATTAATACCTGAAGAAAACAGGTCTGAAATCTTGTTCTTTAAAATCAAATTACCTGTATTCATAACAGCTTATATTTTTAAGTTGACAGGCTGATTCTGCCTGCTGATCACTACTTTGAGATGGGTTTGGGTTTCTCTTTCATCTAAGATGCGGTAAGTAATAAGCCATCTACACATATTTACAGAGAGTAGGGTGCAGGGGTAAAGAAGGCTTGAGGCAAGCACAGTATATTTGGCATATTTATGGTCTCTTTTGACTGTAATGTACAGTGCAGGTGTTGCCAAGGTCTGTTCCCCTGGGATCCAGGTGAAGAACATCACTAGGGAACTTCCCAAGCTTGGGCTACTCCCTATTAGTGCTGTTCCATGTGGGTGGTGATAGAGCTGCAATGTGTCGTCCACGGGCAATCAAGAGAGACTTCAGGGACTTGGGACGGTTGGTAATGGAGTCTGGAGCACAGGCTATTCTTTCCTCTCTATTTCCAGTTTCAGGCAGCTACATGGGATGAAACAGATGGAACCATCTTGACAATACCACTCAAACATGGTTCTGCAGCTGGTGCTACTGACAGTTTGGGATTTTTCGATAATGGGATGGCCTGCACAGCACTAGACATCCTGGTGTCAGATGGGATTCACATTTCTCAAAGTGGGAGGGGGATAGTACTAGGACTGTCTGTGACAAGCTGTGGAATGACACGCCAAGGTTGGAAGGACAAGGTGCTGGTGCGAGCCCTCAGCCTCTTGCTCCGAAATCTGCTGGCTACACTGAAGCACTTGAAGCTTTACAGAGATGAGGCATATGTGGATAGTTCAGCCAGAAAAGGAAGGTCAAAGAGAGCATCCTCCCCATGATAAGCGAAGCTGACAAATGGGTAACAAGGGATAAGGAGAAGGCTGAAGTACTCAACAACTATTTTGCCTCAGTGTTCACTGGCAACCTCTCTTCCCACACCTCTCAAGTGGATGCACTGCAAGACAGGGACTGGGGGAGCAAAGTCTCTCTCTCTTTAAGGGGAGATCAGATTCATAAGCACATGAGGAACCTGAATATACATAAGTTTATGAGACCTGACAAGACACATCCCAGTGTTCTGAGGGAGTTGACTGATGTAGTTCCCAAGCCAGACTCCATGATATTTGAAAAGTCATGGCAATCAGGTGAAGTCCCAGGTGACTGGAAAATGGGAAACATTGCATCCATTTTTAAAAAGAGTAGAAAGGAGGACCCTAGGATCTATGACTGGTCAGCCTCACTTCTGTACCTGGGAAATTGTGGAACAGGTGTTCCTACAAGCTATGTTAAGGCACATAGAGGACAGGGAAGTGATTTGGGACAGCCAGCATGGCTTCATCAAGGACACGTCCTACCTGACCCACCTAGTGGCCAGATCAAGTAATTCTGTTCCTCCACTCTAGTGAGATCCCAGCAGTGCAGTCCAGGCTTCAGTTTTGCAGCCCTCAGCATAGGAAAGACATGGACATATTGGAGCAGGTCCAGAGGAGGGCCACAAAAATAATAAGGATGGAATGTCTCTGCTATGATGGAAGACTGAGGGTGTTGGGGTTGTTTATCCTGGGGAAGAGAAGGCTCCAGGGAGACCTTATTGTGGCCTTTCAGTGCTGAAACTTTTTAACAGGGCTTGTAGTGACAGGAGTGAAGGAGTAATGATTTTAAACTAAAAAAGGATAGATTCAGACTAGATATAAGGAAGAAATGTCTTACAATGAGGGTGGTGGAACACAGAAACATCTAACTCCTGTCCAGAGAGGTGGTAGATGTCCCATCCGTGGAAACATTCAAGGTCAGGTTGGAGAGAACTCTGAGCAACCTGTTTTGGTTGAAGATGTCCCTGCTTACTGCAGGGGGTTGGACTAGAAGGCCTTTAAATGTCCCTTGGAATCCAAACTGAGCTATGATAATCTGTATGTTGACAAAATATCAGGTTCCTACCTGTACCCAAAATATTTGCTACATTTTTAAGACACCTAGAAAACATCTGGAGAATAATATGAATGGGATAACAAGGCATTGGGATATTGCGTTTTAAAAAGTGACAGAGAGAAATGGGGAAATCAAGGCTGTATTCCTAATACACCTGATACCAGTTTGTGCCCGAGTATTGTAATGTGCTTGAACAGGGTTGGATTGCTCTAGACGATTACTTAGTTGTGGAGGAGGTATTTCGTGTGAAGATACTGCTGCAAAATCCTTCCATTTTGAAGTAATAGTCTTGTAAAGAAAATTAAAAAGAGAACCTTCTCCTAAGGTAGGAATATGACTAAAAAAAGTAGGTGAATTTTAGAAAATGGTATGGTATAATAATGGTATGGTAACTACTTGTGTATTAAAGAGCTATGTTTACTATAAATTTCAGATATGCTAAAATTGCAGGAGTTTTTTGTCTCTCTTCTCTTTTTTTGGTCTCTGATCATGAGGCAGCCCTGAGTTCTTGGCAATGGTTAGCATGTCCAAGGAGAATGGAAGAGTTGAGAATGTGATGTTCTATCCTGTCTAATCCTACTTAAACTACTAGAAATAATCCAACTTCAGTGTCTTTATTATTCCATTTTGGGTAGTCTGCCTTCAAGCCCAAGTTCTTGGAGCACATGTATCCTGTTTACGTTTGGAGATTGTTACTCCAAAGAGGAAACCTGTGACGTGAGGTGAGTGAATGAAATTGTTCTTTACAGGACTTACAGGAACCTCTGTGTATGTGTCCAGAACTTACTGCATCAAAAATATACCTTTATCACAGGAAAACATCATTGCTAGCCAGTAAGTAATCTCTAGAACTGAGGTCTTTTTTGTGGAACAAAATATTTGTCTCTGCAAACTTATTTCAGTTATAATGACTTTCCATTATAAATTCATTGATGTGCCACTTTTGGTGTTTAAGTGTTAGAAATTTTTGGTTAGAGTAGGTGTTTATGTCAGGTGCTGTTACTGCACTAATATCAAAAGACAACCTAAAAATGAGACAGCAACTGCAGAGTGAGAAACAAAAGACTTAATTTTTAAAATTTTTAAAAATTCTTGTTTCCTGCATGGATTTTCTGACATTTGAAGCCCAATAAGCTTTCCTGTGCAATTTTCTATACATCAACAGAACACTGACTATACGTCCTAGGTATGCTGTCGTGTTTCAGAGAGATCAGAGTTGTATGGGAGTACAATATAGTGTAGAAAATTATGGTTATTCAGGAATGGACATTAATATCTTAAACACAACATTAAAATTAACAAAATTGATGGATTTTTTTCAGAAATTACTAAATCCTTGGGGGAGCAGTTACCTTCTGCAAAACATGCTATTAAGAAGTATGTTTCAAGCTGCTTTTATTATATCAGAACTGGGATGCAAAAATCTGGGCATTGGAGTTTTTTGGAAAAAACATGCACCAAATGCTGTGAGCCTTGTTTAGAAAAACAACATCATGCAAGCTGACAGCAGCTGGCTCTTTTCAACTTGAACTATCAGCAACAAGTGTGTCACTGAATTTTCTTGGCGGTCGACAGGCCATTTTGGATGGGGACTGGTATGCAGACACTTGACAAACTGGTCAATTAGTCCCACTAGCTTTACTTCCAAGCTGATGTTCCACTTGACTCCTTGGTCATTGCCTTTAGACGAAAAAAATTAAATCCACAAATATATTTTAGTATTGGAAGATACATAGAAACAGTGACATATTAAGAGTTGCCAATAGCAAGACAAAAAATCTTTTCACTGGAAGGTAACAACAGCTATGGCTAAACAGACAACTTCAAAATCTGTCAAAAAACCAGAATAGCTCTAAAGATCTCAAAATCAAGGGTAAATGCTGCTCAGCAGAATGTTTTTTGGAAAGCCTAAAAATTAAACAAATTTAGCTCATGAGAGATCTAAACAAAAATTTTCCTTGTCAAATTATTTAAACTGTTTGCATTTCTACTCATTGCTGAACATAGATTTGCCTTTAAGCTACTTGACATTTGGAATGGTCTTCTGCGGCTCTGCTTGCCAACTACTCATGCATGATGTTTAGCTTTGCCTGTGTACATGTTCTTGCCTGCTAAAAGCATGTAACATTTGCAAGGCATCGCTTGTGTAAGTTTCCACTATGGTCCAGGTTGGAAGGGATCTCTGGAGGTCATCTGGTTAAACCCACCTGCTCAAGCATGATCACCTAGAGCCAGTTGCCCAGGGCCATGTCCAGATGGCTTTTGAATATCTCCAAGGAAGGAGACTACACCTCTCTGGGAAACCTCTTCCGGTGCTCAGTCACCCTCACAGTAAAAAAGCATTTCCCTTGGTTCAGAGAGTCTCTTTTGTTCCAGTTTGTGCCCATTGCCTCTGGTCCTCTCACTGGGCATCACTGAATAGAGCCTGGCTCTGTGACCTTTACAGATGTATGTGCACATGTATGTGATCCACCTTGAAAATCCTCTTCTCCAGGCCAAACATAAAATCATAGAAAAAACAACCACAGCACACTCAACTCTTCCTAATAGGAAAAATGTCCCTTTCCCTTAATTATCTTGGTGATCGATCACTGGACTTCCTCTAATATGTCCATATCTCTCTTGCCCTGGGGAGCCCAGAACTCCAGGCATTACCTCACAAGAGCTGCGAAGCGGGGAAGAATCAACTCCCTCAGCCTGCCGTCAACACTCCTAATGCAGTCCAGGAATCCATTATCCTTCTTTACTGCAAATGCACATTGCTGCATTTGGACAACTTGATGTCCACCAGGACCCCCTGGGTCCTTTTCCTCAAAGCTGCTTCCCACCTGAGTAGACATTAACATACATTGGTGCATAGAGTTGTTCCTCCCCAGATGCAGGACTGCACTTACCCTTATTGAACTTCATGAGGTTCCTGGCAGCCTTCTGAATGGCAGCACAACCCTCCATCATGTCATCCACTCCTTCCACTTCTGCGTCACCAGCAAACCTGTTGAGGGTACATTCTGCCCCATCATCCACACTACTAGTGAAAATGTTGTACAGGAGTGTTGGCCCTAAGGATACACTCCTTATTACTGCTCTTCAGCTAGATTTCCATCAATTGCCACCCCCGAGCCAAGATGTTCCGCCAGTTTTCAGTTTATCTCATTGCTTGTTCAGCCCATGCTTCAACAGCTTCTCTATGAGGTTCTTACATGAGACAATGTCAACAAATTTATGGTTGTCCAGGTAAATAATATCCACTGCTCTCCTTCCATCATCAGACCAGTCGTTTTATTGCAGAAGTTTATCTCCTTGGTGTCAAGCATTACTTTCCCTGAATGAAGTGATGTTGACTACACCTTTAACACTCTTGTCTTTGATATGCCTGGAAATGGTCTGGGATTTGTTACTCCATCACATAGCCAGGGACTGAGGTGAGGCTGACTGGACTGTAATCCCTGGAGTTTTTGTTCTTGAAGATAGGAGCAATATTTACTTTCCTTCAGTCTTTGAGTTCTTCTCCTGATTGCCATGACCAAAGATTATCAAAAGTGGCCTTGTGATGACATCTACCTGCTCTCTCAGCACTTGTAGGTCATCATGGACTTGTAGGACACCAGGGTCCATAGACTTGTGTAAATCCACAAATTACCCAAGTATTTCTTGACTTCATCCTCTTCTACCAAGGATACATCTTCCTTGCTACAGACTTTACCCATGATCTCTGGCAACTGAGGGTCCCGAAGGCCAGACTTGCTAGAACAGGCTGAGGTGAAGGCAGCATTTGGTACATCAGTCTTTTCCAATGTCCTCTGTCACCAGGGACTGCTTCATTCAGCAGTGGGCCCACATTTACACATAAGTGCATGTGTAATAAAACTCCTAAAAATGTTCATGGGCAATATTTTTTGAGAATTCACCTTTGACATAATTTACTCTATTAACATAAAGGTCTTTCTAGAAGCATTGTGTACTAGCAAAACTCTTCTGATACTGTATTAACATAAGGGCCTTATAATAAATGAAACTGTCTCTTCTGTTTCACAATCTGTTACATTACAATCATGCTCTACATACTGTTATTGCTGTTGGGGATAGATCCAGCTGGTACTTATTATCTCAACTGATTCATTGTATAACAGGAAACTCCATGTACTTGTATTGGTTGGCTATAACCTACTTTAGGAGTAGAAAAACATAGTCTATTTTAGTGGGAAGATATGCACTAAAATAAAAAATAAAAGATGTTTTGAGAATATGAGGTGAGCTTTTTAGGGTTTTCTTTTTGTTTGTTTTTTGGGTTTTTCCCTCCTCATTGGTATTTCTAAGATTTATTCAGGAATTTTTTTCTTGGTGAAATAACATAAGCCAAATTTCATGTGCCTTCAGTACATTGTATGTCTCTGTATGCACAGCTTGTGATGTATACATGGAAACTGAGAATGTTTGTAGCTGGAAAACTGTCATATGTAGGTTTTAAAAATGCTGTAGTTATGTTTCAAAGTAATATTTATTAGCAGATTCATTCACAAGCCTGACGAAAAGCTTCTGCCTTCAAACAATGTACTTCTTACAGTCATCATCTTAATGTTGGATAGTCTAATAATAAGTTTTCAATACTAAAATATGATGGTATTAAGTAACTGAATAGAAATTGGTCTATTTTAAGAAGGAAGGACTTCTCAGATGACAGATTTCACACATCCAAAAGAGGACATAAAGCAGTGCATCCTTTCTGCAGAATTATTAGACATTTTAATGAAAAACATTTGAGTTTGAATTTCTTTTTCATTAGCAAAATTTGATTTTTCTGCTTTTTCTTTCTGTGTGTCCCTTCCCACCCCTCAATGTGCAGCTTCCCAGTGTTACTTAAGCCAATCCAAGTATTAGATGCCTTTGAAATAGGCAGCCCTATCTTGGGCAAGCTGTTCTGACTTTGTGTTAGCACAGACATTTGATAGGCCAGATATAGAAACTGATATGAGTACAAGCTACTTCAGAGAAAAAAAGTGTAGCTGGATCAGTTTCCCATAGCGAGTGGTAACACAGCAGAAGAAAAAGCAACATGTGGCCAGGGAGGGTGTGGTGCAGACTAAAACGATCCCATTTTGGCAACTGCAGCCTTCACTCATCCTGTAATTCCTTATCATTCCAGGTTCTGTTATCTTTGTATGGTGACTGTCTGACTCAGTCATGCATGGAAATACCCAGCACTTGACTGGTCCTGCCACCTCGTGCAGCTTTCTGCCCTGTCCCCAGGCCCAGGCAGGCAGCGCAGCCAGGTGTGCAGAGGGACGCAGGGTTCCGTGTGTATTACAGTCTGCTTGCTTGCCAGTCTTGTAAAATGCTCGTTTAGATGATGCCAAACTCGTACTGCAGCCAGGCTGTTTGTTACAATGGCTTTTTCTGGAAATTATGTGACATTGCAAGTGGATCTTCAAAGAGGAATGAGAGAGGGAGAGAATAAACTGGTGCTGGATTAAGCATGATGTTTACTTTCTCCTTTTCGACATTAGATGCAAATGCAGGGGATATATGCTAATATTAGTCTAGCTACTTTCTTTGTATTTCATCTGTGCTCTTTCCTTGTATTTTACTTAAACTCTGTTCGTGTACATATGACAATATATTTGTACTCTGTGTACGTATTTAGCAAGAGAACCTCAGTGAATTTTTCTTTCCATCTATGGTGTTTGTTCTAGGCATAAAAGCAAATGGCTCATCTTGCTTTCAGCAGAGAGGAACTCCTGATTACACTTACATAAGAATCTCAAGGGGGTGAGCAAATGGTTCATAAAAGTGACTCTCAACTCATTAAAATAACATACAATCCCAGAAGAGATTGTGTGATGAAAATAATGCTAAATTTAATAAACTCCCTTAACCCACTCTCAAAAAAAACCCCCAAACCCACTATCACCCAAAAACCTCAATGAAACCCCCCTTAAAAAAACCAAACCCCAAAACCATCCAAACAAAAAAAAAATTAAAAATCCCACCAAAACTCAACAGCCTCAAATTTCATTGATTGCTTGTTCTAGTAAAAAAAAGAAAAGCTTCCAAATAAGTTTATCCATTTATTGAAATGATCAGGTTCATTTTTCACAGAGGAAATATGTTGTAAAATACTCCTGGTTTCCCCCTTGATGTGGGGATATTGAAGAGAGTATTAGTATTAGCGAGTTTAAGGATTTTTTTGAAGTCTGTGAACAGCACAATCCAGTTCTCAGTTTCAGGTGGCTGGTTTCAAATTGGTTAACTTCAGTTTACTTTCTTAGAAGTTGAGAGCTAAACTCTGGTATCCAAGAAGGTAGAGGAATGCAGTCAATCATAACACTTAATATCACATCAAAACCTCAAGGCTTTGTCAGCAAAGTGTTATGAGGAAAGGCAAGGAAATATATTCTAAGGAAATGGGTGTCTGTGAAGAACATGGAGACTGTCTTTAGTGAAAACCCTCCAATGTGAAAGAGAACATTGGCATTCAAACTCTTTCACCTCTCTATGACAGACTTTCTAAACTTCTTGATACTGCAAGAAGTTAACTCGGGTGAAATTACATTTATTGCCCAACTGGGCACATTAACCTAATATGTCAGTGCTATTTATCTTACAGAATAGTTTACAGGAAGGGCCTGCCTGAGGTCTGCAGCTGTGACACTTAATTTTGACTGTAACTTAGAAGGTCTTCTTTGGGGCAGAGTTAATGGGTAAATGTTGTGCTGGTACCTGGCAACTGGGTTGACAGGGTCCTCGTGGTACCTGGCCGAAAGGGAATACTTCTTGGGATAATTTCAAAGGCAGGTTCATACCTCCTGAGGTCGTATGTTTTGTGTGTGTGTGTGTGTGTTGAAGGTATTACTAGCACCTGTGTCAGCAGGTCGAATACCATTGAAATAGTTCTTGGTGCTCATCTCAGCCTGTACAGAGAATTCCAGCAACAACAGCCACCTGTGCATGTGCAAGTCCCAGGCGGAGGATCTCTGTTTTCTTTTGTTGGACCTAAAAAGATTCAGTTGTTGCAGTCATGCTATAAAGAGGTAGATGATGACTAGACTTAACATAGTGGCTGTTTCAACCAGGAAAGATGAAGAAGAATTTAACATTTTTGAGCTGGGTTTGTGTACAGTTGAAATTTATTCTCCTTCTCCAGGGCCTTGGAGCTTTCAGAAGGTAAAGTAACAATTGCTTTTTTTGGTCTCTGTGTATGTACATGTATATATATGTACATTTGGATGTATGAGTTCTGAGTTTGATCTTAATACATCTCTTCTAATGCTACAGGTAATTCCATTCAGCCCTAAGATGCTTGGGATTTCTCTCTTTATATATGTATATATATTTTAGGCAGAATGAAACTTTTTTGGATTTTTTTACTGCAACACAGATGAACCACAACACA
The DNA here is from genome assembly GCA_013400735.1 of Pomatostomus ruficeps. Lineage (NCBI taxonomy): Eukaryota > Metazoa > Chordata > Aves > Passeriformes > Timaliidae > Pomatostomus > Pomatostomus ruficeps. The sequence continues at coordinate 11,021 of VYZT01010650.1, forward strand.
CAAGGTAACTTTTAAGACCAATTAATATAGTGCTAGCAATTCTTATTGGAAAATTAAGCATAGTAATGTTTGTAGAATAAACACAGAGCTAGAATTCAAGTCTGAAATTAATTTTATTTGGAAACAGTCCTGGCCCATTGTTTTCTATTGTTTTTGGTTATCCCACGGGGAGGAGAGGGAGAGGGGGCGACTTCAGCATTTGAAGCACACGTTCTAGGAGTGCGATGCTGATTTAGAGAGACGGTTTATTTTTGTTTCGGTTTCTCCTAGACTTTGGGAATTTTCCTCCCTCCTGCGGCCGCTCCTGCCGTTCCAGCCGCGTTGCGCTGCGTCCCGCGGCGAGAGGGCGCCCCACAGCGGTGACTCCCGGGAACTGCAGAGCAGCCCTTCCCCGAGGGCCGGGAACACGCGGGAAATTCACAGGCAGAGGAAGCGGCAATCCAAGGAGAGTTTAAGGATGTGCGTTAAGCAGTGCACTGTTCGGTAGATTACCGCTTCTGCAATCTAAATATTCCCTCTTTCTGTAAGCCTTCGAATATACAATCTGTAGGTGAGTTACATATTAAAAGGCTTACAGCTCTCAATAGCGCTACAAAACACAGAGCATATGGGACAGTGGCTAGTACCTTTCCTAATTCCTTTTGCACTTAATTTTAACAAGACCAAACCAAAATTTTGTACAATTTAAAACTATTTGTGGTCTATATTATCTAACTGGGCAACATAATATTGCAGGCTCACAGGCTTACATCCTACATGGAGGTACTTTCTTTGTACTGTGTAGTTTTAGTGCAAAATACTGATATAACTAAACTCCAAAGAGTGAGCCAGGGAGATTAGGTGATTAAGTGTTAACATTATTGTTTATTAAGAAACTGTGTGTCTGCTCTCCATTCAGACAGATGATTCAAGCCCCTGTTTTCTTCCATGTAAGGTTAGGTGACTTTTAGATACCTACATTCAGGATCTCTGTCTGTAAGAGCTCTCACTCTTGGAGCTAAATTTAGTTGTGCCTGCATCAGTATTTATCGGAGGTGCCACAGGGAATCCCATCTTGTCTCTGAAAGGCCGTGGATCTATGAAAGGTGTCTGGCATTGCAGTGAGCATGTGTATACTATCCTTGGACATGAGCTAGGGCCAACGAAACTGAGTTCTAAATTTTTTCCATCTAAAATAGCTACTGAAAATACCAGCTATTCTGTGACATGAACCTGTTTCTTTCTTTTTCTAGTCTTCATACCAGCCAATAAACATTTTCTGACTCATTCTTTGTTATGTCTGATATTCTAAATCAAGTTTTGATTTTAGAATACCAAAATACTGAATGCTACATTAGCTGAGCTTTGTTGCTATGATATTGCAACACTACAAGTTCCATTGTTTTCACAAGCCTTATGGCTTAAATGTGTCCAAAGTGACCTAGAAATCCCTGATAACTGAACTGCATAACTAATTTGAGCAGCCCAGGCCTTTCCGTGTTGGAAGAAATGACTGCAAGGATCCTGTGTTTCTGCAGACAGAGACTGAATTGACTGCATATACAGACTATCAATATAGGGATACATTACCTAAATTATGCAAACATAATGCTCTGTTGGAAAATGTATTTACAAAGAAAATGGCGTAAGTATCCTTACACTGTCATGAATCAGCATTGAATGCAAGTGATTTAACTTAAATTTCCCTTTGGAAAAAGGGTCTCTGGTGTGAAACTGCTACATGTTTGTTATCTAGTATTTGTTGTGTGGCAGCACTCAGAAGATCCAATTCAGCATGGACGCCTTTGTAGCTTGAATGGTTATAAAAATATATACATAAACAGACAATGCCTGGCTGAAAAGTCATCTAACATTAAGGTCTGAATTTAAACAAAAGTTACTGGTCAGAAGCATGAATGCATCTGAGTAGAAGAGAGTTTGATGCTCAAGCACTGAGCTGATGTCAGTGTGCTAGTGCATATTGGTGTGTGCTTTTTAGATCAATCTACTGACTATCTCCACCTCCTGTACTTTGTTTTGCATCCTGGAGCAGTCTCAGAGTGAGTGACATTGATTCCTCTTGCGTGAAACACTGGCAAAAAATGCTCCAGGAACCATCTAACATTCTCCACATACAGATGGGTGTTCTGTTTGTGAGGAAAAGTCCAAAATTAATAAACAGACAAACCTCCACCATGTCTGGTGTGGATATCAGGTCCTCAGGACCAAGTTTTCATTATAAATTTCCTCCTATTTTTCCACAGTGCCTCCTGGTAGTCCACGGTGTTGTGCTGCCACATGCTGTCATGATCCATTGGTGAGTGGTGACTTCACAAAATGTTGTCCTGGCTGAAAGAGATTTACAGCAGTGCTTGGCAAGGTGTCAACTCACCTGAAACTAGTTTTGGGGAAGTAGCCTGAAGCTTGAAGTTAGAGTGAAAAGACAGGGAGGTATAGTGAGTGGGAGAGGGGATCCCTTTCAAATACTCTCTTCTAATTCACCTGAGCCTCCCTGTCCCAAATGAAAGCATTGCCATGGATTCAAAGTAGAGTATACAAACAGACAGAACCTTTCCCTCAGGAACTCATGTCAGATTAAAAAACCTAAAAATTATTAAAATAGAGCCTACAAGAAAAAGAAAGATGTCTTTATCCTGAGCTAGAGCAATTTATTTTCAAGAACATGTCTGCAGTTAATCACCCTCTGCTCTTTTCACAAACAAATTAGACATTGATTTTTGGGGGAAAGATCTTGTGTAGACGTTCCACATTAAATTAGTGATGTTTCAATCATAAATGTTTTTTTACTGGATTCAAGAAAATTGATTTGCACATGAATGATATTCTGTGACACACTATCAATGTATTAATAGCACCTTCTGTGTTACTAGCAATGATGTAATTAGTGTAATAGGAAATTGTAGTTAGGACTGAAGGCATATATCTACTATGAGTTTAGTTATTATATGAAAAATATAACTAAACTGAGACATGTTGCACTCCTTTCATTAATGTTTAATCTTGTATCAAAATAACTAATATTACAGGAGCCTTTGTCATCTTGCATTGTAAATTTTCTGCTCATAAGACAATTAGTGAAAGGAAGATGACTATTTTTTGTTTCTTTTTGGTTAATAGTCTTTAATGACATGAAATAACAACATTAAAGACACATGTCTCGACAGTATGGCAAAGTTTTCTGCATTGTTTCAGTGTAATGTATCATACTTGTTTCCACTGATGCCCAAAATGGAGGATCAATATGCGGCAATTCTAGAAAAACAAGAATTAAATCTTACAAGTGTGGCTGCTGTTGGATTCTGTTATGATAGTGAAAATGAGATCAGGTGTTAGGTATCTGTATTTGCTATGAAATCTAGCTCTCAGAGATTATAGAATAGCAGTACATTGTTGGTATGTGGGCAGGCAAGTGAATGATTCTTCACTGTACCTAACTGTTGCTGCTACTCTGTGGTCTCTGGACCTACCTGGAACACACAGAGTCATTCTCAAACTTTCAGTGCTCGTTAAGTCAGGAGGGAGCAGCCATGTGCTTTTGGATTCTCCTACCTAACAGGAAAATACGTAATGGTAGGGACTGTTCCCTGTGTGTGTCACCAATGAGGCTGGAGTGTAGAGCAGTCTGTACTTTACAGACATGTCCATAAGGAATTCTTTTAAGTATCCAGTAGCATTACCTCAAGCATCCTTCATCTGTGATTCTTATTCCACCATTAAGCTCCACATTTTCCCTCCTCTTCAGTATCCTTAGAGCTAAAGTGAAGGGTGTCTCACCACTAGCAGTTTTGATAGCTAAATTCACCAGCGAGAAACATTGGTCTCTGCCTTCACTGAGCAGAAAAAGGCTCATTTGGTGGGTGATGTATGGTGTCTCTAGAACTGCACAAGGAAAGACCTTCTTTCTCTTGATTACAGGAAGTCTACAGAGCAGCTAAATTAAGTGTTTTGTTTAGGTAACACGAACTATTTCCTGTGCTGACAATGCTGCATTCAAGTTATTTATTTCAGACACCTACTAATTAATTTCATATTTTCATATAGATTATTTTCTCTCTTTATTTCCAAAAGCTCCCTTCCCTACATGGAAAGATTGTTTCTCTAGCCTCACCAGAGAAAGGTAATCTCCACTGACTGAGCACTGAGTGACACTAGGACATGAAAAGAATAAACAAGCAAAGTCCAAAGTTGGGAAAATGTGGCAACAAGGACTTCTGCTGTTGTTCAGATTCACTTAAATCTGTAACCAGCAATAAGGAATACAGATAATTTTTTTTGCGCTAAAGAGAAAAAAGACCACAACTTACTTGTTGTGGTATTATGTTTATTTCCTCGAGATAAACTCATCAGGTACTCTTACAACTAAACAAGTAATCATGCTTAGTAAATTTTTTTGCCATATGTTACCTATTTTCCAGATGCTCCAATTTTTGACAATAGGGCAGAGTTTGCTGAAACTGAATGCAGTAAATTGGTGGAAAAGTGAAGGTTTAGACATGAAGTTCCTAGAGCCAATCATCTCCAGTATAACGAGTGTGTCCTGGTTCCAGCTAGGGTAGAGTTAATTTCTTCTCAGTAGCTGTTACAGGGCTGTGTTTTGGATTTGGAATGAGAATGGTGTTGTTAACACACTGATGTTTTGGTTTTTTGCTAACTCAAGTTTATCCAAAGTCAGGGACTTTTTTTCCTTGTCTCATGCTCTGAATGAAAAAAACAAAACAAAACAAAACTAAACAAAAACCAGACTAGGAGGGAGCATATTTGGAACTTGAACTGACCAACAGAATATTCCACACCATAGAATGTCATGCCTGGTATATAAACTGAAGGGAGTTACCTGAAAGGGGGACCCAGGATTTGGGTTCAGGAAGGGAAGTCTGGCATCGGTCAGCAGGTGCTAATTGTATTATGCATCACTTGGAGGTTTTTTCTCTTTTTATTATCATTGTTTTTATTATTTAGCATTATTATTATATTTTTCTTTATTTTCAATTATTAATCTGTTCTTATCTCAACACACAAGTTTTACTTCTATTCTCCTCCTGATTCCACTGGGGTAGAGGGGGAAGAAAGGAGGGGTTGAGCGAGTGGCTGTGTGGTGTTTCATCTCCAGCTGGGCTTAAAACCACGACAAAGGCTATTGGGAAATGGTATCAGAATAATTAAGGTCATGCTAGCTAGAAAAGACAAGAAAACCACTCTGATCCACATTTAATATTGGCAAATTGCAGAGTAATGCTAATGAAGCATATGCTAATGATTTGCTTGCTACTTAGAAAGATGTCTGTTGGGACATGGACACATATGAAGGCCCAGATAAGGAAATCATCCCCAAACACCCCCACTTAACAAAACTTGGCATGATTTAGTGTGCAGGGAGTTCTCTTTATTTCATGAAAACAATGATGGGAATGAATCTACACTGTTCAATGAAGTACTATGCAATTACTAGGACAGTTGTAGAGAAGCAACTTCCTCTAATTATGAAAGTTTTCATCCCCTAGAAATATGCAGTGTATTTACTGACCCTCACAGAAAGAGGTAAGAATAAAAGGTTACGAGTCTTCTGTTTGTCTGAGAAAGGAGCAGTTACTGCAGAAACTGTCTGCACCCTGTCTTCTGTACAGCCAGACTGGATCTGGAACAACTTACACTTACTCTGAGTAAACTGGTGTGTCTACCTGACACTGCAAACATACTTGCTTGATTTCTGGAAGCATTGTACCCCCATTGTCTGCATTAGTTAGTCTGGCAGCATGCTGTGAGGATGGTATTGCATTGCTTTTGGTGCCGGGGCTGGTTCAGGGATGCATGCACTGCTATCTTTTGTACAACACAGGCACATCAGCAGGATAACTGCTGGAAAAGGCAGGCCAGGGCTGCCACAAGAAATAATTTTCAAAGTTCTATGACTTTGACATCCAAAACAGCTACATGTTTTGTAGAAATAAGCAATGCTTATTGAACTTGAGATAGGAGGGAGCAGAGTGGGTCAGATTTGGGCATTTTGCCCGAAAGGGCACCACCTTTGTCTGGGCAGTATTGACAGAGACAGATTAGAGCCAGTCCCATTACTGAACAAAGAATGCTGCAGCCAAGGTCTCGGGGCATCGTCCCTGCTGTGACAGACAGGCCTGCTGCAAATTTGTTTTTCAAAGTGATATGTAAAAAGCACTCATCTCTCTCATATAATTCAAGAACTCACGTGTAAGGACTGTGGAATAAAGGGTCATATTCTGCAACCTCAAACAATGCTATAGCTATGATGTAGTTTTGGACCAGTGATGTCTGTCAGCACTGCTACCTTGTAGATTTGCAGATGTGTTTAGCCTCACAATCATTTATTGTTCTTCTAATGCAGTCTTGGAATAGCTGCATATATCCATCCATTTGTATATTCTTCTGTATATGGACATGCAATTAGCTCAACCTTATTCATATATTTGACTCTACCTTTCTGGGGCATATTTTTAAAGGAATGTGTAGTGGTACTGAAATGTGAGAGAGCATGATAAAGAGAAACCCCAAAGTATTGCCTGCAATAGATTTGTGTCTTGTATGAAATAACTTCCTCTATGGTTGGAAGAGATGACTTTCTGTACATAGAGTTTTGGGGCAGAGCCACAGCTGTAATTTGAAGGTATTTTATTCTTAGCTGAGTGTCACACTTTCTAGAAACTTATTGGAGAAAGGTCAATAGAGCCACTGTGCAATTTCCAAGAGAGGTTCTTTTTACAATGCATTTTGGAGAAGACACTGAAATAAATATTTGTAATCCAGCTTGGTAATTCCAAGCACTACTGTGTGACTCAACAAAATGTTCAGTTGTGTAAGGGTTCTGTAACAGAATGTGTGCTATTGAAGGTGGTTTATAGAGCAAACAATAGTTACTGTCAGTTTACAGTACTGCACACTAAATCAATGAGGGGTGACTTTGACTTCAGGTTTGCTCAGGTTCACAAAAGAATTTGTTCACTTCAGACTCAGCAGTCAGCTATGAGGCATGCAAGCATGCATTCTCACTTCTTTATTCTAGGACCTGTAGGTGACTTGCTGACAAAGGATGTTATTGATTAAAATAACTGCATGGTTTTTTCTTTTCTTTCTTTTTTTTTCTTCTTGTAAAGCACTGTAGGGGTAAATGACTGTACTGGTGTCCTCACTGAAAACCTTCAAATAATTTCAGTCTGTTTTATGAGAAAATACAGTTGGTTCCACTTAGTACATCCTGTTCCCTTATCTAATATTTTGTTATAATGGGAAAGCACACTGTTACTGATGAAAATCATTGTTTGGTACTGAAAACTTGTAGCACTTTTTAACAGGATAAAGTTATACTCAAGTTACCTTGGGCAATACCAAATTTGGTACTGATGTCCCCAAAAGTCCTCACTTCTTAAAAAGTGGTATTGTGAAATGTGAGAAAAAACCCTAAACCTTGCAAGATATAAGTAATTTGAATAGCAAAGCTCCATAGTTTTTGCCTAGGAAATGCATGAAGAAAATATTCCTAATCCCACCTCAAAGACATTTTAAAAATATCCTTGAATAGTGTCTCTGTTAGTGTCTCTGTCTTGTCTGTGTGCTCATATACAAAGATGACTACAAAGGATGGTTAAAAGAGTTTAATAATCATTTCATCTTGACATACCCTTTGAAATTAATCTCTTCTCTGCCTGCTGAGTTCCTACTCATTCCTTCAGCCCTCTTTCTCAAGAAGTGTGTGGGTTCGCACCACCCCAGCTGTATCTATCTATTGGAGACACTCAGGATGCAAACACCAAAACTCCTTCCCTTCCACCCTGCAGATGGGAGCGAGATGGGTGTTGTTCCGCAGCCATATCCTGACATCGTCTTGCTGTAGGGAGTGACTAGCTACTGTTGAGAGAGGTGGTGACAACCAGATCGATGCAAGTGGGTGTAACAGTCCAAGCTGCATGAGGAAGAAACCAAGAAAGTAATCAAAGGGATTTTGAATTAATGAGATTTTTCTAGGAGAGTGGTTGCCTACAAATTACTTTACAGTGGGGCCTGTTCACTGGGTTGTGGTGGAAAAGGGAGGCTGATGCCACTATCTCACCCACGGCAGATGGGTCCTGGGCATTGAGATGCAGGAACAAATTCCCCCAGGGAAACACCAGTCGCCGAGGTGGGCGGAGGGGCAGCGAGGGGCTGGGAGGTGCCAAGCGCTGGGCGAACACCGGAGGGAACAGGGCACTGCCCCGACGCCGGCCAGGACCAGCTGGCTGCGGGGACCTCGCATGCCCAGGCCGGGCACGGGGCTCTGCCGGCGGAGGAGGCGCAGGGGCCGCTGCCCCCCCTGCCTGCGCCTGCCGCCCGCCGCGGGGCAAGCTCCGTGTGCTCGCACGGCCGTGTTCACCCCGTGTCGGCGGCTGTGCCGGGCGCTGCGGGCATCGCTGCTAGGTGGCGATGTGCCCCCAGGAACGGCGGCCCGACCGCTGCTACAGGAAGGCACCTCAGCGCACGCAGCCTCCCCCGCCGCCCTCCGAGGCCTCCGGCGTGACCGCTCCGCTGGTCGTGACTTGCTGCTGGGCGGCTTCTGCGTCAAACCACACACGCAGATAGATAAAAATGTATACTGTTATATATTTATAATGTTTTTAACTGCTCACATTAAATGACAGGAGGTTTAGAATAGATTATTAGGAGGAAGTTCGCTGTTGTGAGGGTGGCGGAGGCACTGGAACAGGTTGCCCAGATAACCTGTAGATGCCTCATCCCTGGAGGTGTTCAAGGCCAGGTTGGATGGGGCTCTGAACAACCTGGTCTAGGGTGGGGTGTCCCTTCCCATGGCAGGGGGATTGGAAGTAGATGATCTCCAAAGTCCCTTCCAATTTAAACCATCCTATGATTCTGTGAAACCCTTTTTGTTGTATACCTAATTGATGTGGTGAGAGGAACAGAACCCAAGTCCCAGCTCTGCCTTAAGTTAACACACATATGATGGGTGTGTGTGCCTCTGGAGCTAGGGTGCTGCCGAGCCACCCTATCCAGCTCTGGCCTCTGGCCTCTCTGTGCCATACATCAGAGTGGTTGGGAGCCAGGAGGAAGGGGCTTGTGGACAAACTTTAATATAAAACTTAAAGCAACTACCGGCAGGGATAGGCTACTACTTTAGAGGCTGGTAAGTGTTCTGGGTCTTGTGGGGGATTTTTTTGTTTGTGTGGTTTTTTTATTTGTGGGGTTTTTTTTGTTTGTTTGTTTGTTTTTTGTTTTGTTTGTTTGATTGTGTTTTGTTTGGTTGGTTTTGGTTTGGTTTTTTTGGTTTTTGTTTTGATTTTTTTTAAAAAAAATTAATTAAATAGGAACATGCTGCAAGATGTAAACCAAAGGTGTCTCCATATCTGGCTGCAACCTTTGCATGTTAACAAGTGTGCTGCCTTCAAAGTGTCTTTCAGTCTTGCTCTCCTCCTCTTTGTAAGAAACCCTTATGTTACTTGGCTGAACATGAATTACCCTGTGCTAATTGATGTGCTGGAGGTAACTTTTCTTCAAGAATGAGACAGAGTTCTGGGTTGAGAAAGCTTTACTCTGTATAAACAAGTGGTGTTTGTTATAGATGGTAAAATGTGTTCTGAGCAAGATGTGCCAAGGATACATCCAGTATTTTTTTTATGCTGGTAATTGGCAGTGGAAGGAAAAATTCTTTTCATCCATCTGATCCTGATTGTTATTTACTTAGAAATGACAATTATTTTAAAGAGAATTAATTATGAGCCAGTCACAGAACTCTAGTTCAGTGCAGCTGGCTAGCAATGACTGATTCAAAAGCAGTAATTATTACAGGTTTGAGAAGAGAGCTGAAATAACCCAGATGGTTAGTCCGATTAAACTGATCCAAAAGTCACCAGAAGTAGTGCTAATTCTCTGATTCTGCTGGGTACAGCAGTGCATTAATACCTGTGATATCAGGGGACGGATGCTAGTGAATCAGCTTGAGGTAACAGAGCTATATCATACTGTAAGCCAACTTGATAGACTTTTGAAGCACAGAGGCTCTGATGGTGAAGAGCTGAGAGGTTAAAACACAGACATTGAATGAAATCGACCCCCTCTGCCAATCTGTGGTTGAGTGGTTATTGGCCCATACACTTTAAAGGGATAAAACAAACTAAAAAAATAATCTGAGAAGAAGAATGAGAGCAAGAAGAGACCCATTCAGAGCTCTCTGGAAAATAATCAGGACTCAGTTTAAGTAGTGTTTTGTTTTCTGTCATGTCTGCAAGCATTATATTACAACAAACACCAAGATTGTTTGGCAGTGGTCTCATATGTGACTAGTTTTGAAGCACTTACTGTACTCTGGTAGTGCTACCTGTACAAATGTGTTAGTGGAAGCTGCTTCTCTATGATAAAAAGAAACGTGACAAAAATGTTTACAAGAAGTGAGAAAAAAACCAAAAGTGTTTATATGAAAATGTATTTATGACTGCTAAATCTGGTAATGCTGAAGCTAAAAGAATGCAAGAAGGACCCTTAAGACTGAAAACAGTATGACCGAATTATCATAGATGCTATGTCCTTTCTACAACTGAAGAATGACTTTATGGAAGCTTTAAAAGTTTGCCAAGTTGTTTCCAAAAATTGGGCCCCTCTTGGGAAAGAGCTGTAGTAGTATCAGAGAATGCACCGGTCAGGAGTCTGTGAGGTTGCAGTGAAGTATTGGTGCAGCATGTAAAGTCTATGAGTTCATACATAATAATTTGGTGGAAAAGGACATCAAAATACTTAACTGCCGACTGTAGGAGTATGTATGTTCAGCCTGTGATCCTTTCTTAACTCTGGTAAATTGCAGGATGGGGACAGTGAGGAGTGGTTTATCGTCTGTGACATTTGTTCAAATAGAAATTGAAAATAAAAAATGGCTCCATAACAAAAAAAAGCAAAACCAAAGAAAACAACAAATATCTGGGTGAGCAGGGAATTGCAGATATAGATTGAGGCAATGAAGGCAAATAAAACCAAACCTTGGTATTTGTTGGGGTCCTGGTCGCTACCCTTAATGCATAAAAATGAGGCTAGAAGTACCTGCAATAGAAAAGAAAGGCTATGAACTGCAGGAGTGTCTCAAGATGTGGCCATTGGATTGGGGTTGTCATTCCAGACAGTCCCATGTTCGAAAGTAACAGTTTCTGCAGATTCCAGAAAAAAGAAAATATTAGGGATACGAATTAGCTGGCCTGAGCAAGGAATAGGCATCAGACAGAGCAGGGTTAATTAGTGGAATTAATTACTTTGGTGTGATTTGATAACTGTGTTGCCCTTATGACAGGGACATCACAAGAATGAAATTATCCACAAAGACACCTTAAACATTCCTTTTAAGCTAATGTACATATATGTATATTTCTGGCATTCAGAAGATAAATACGTGGCATATACTGGTAGTTATTTCTTGTTACATTTGCATGGGAAGGTAAGACAAAGCCGACTGTTCTCCCAGGAGTTTCTGGAACAAGCTGCTGATTGTTGTGTGCCTACTTGTGTTGAACAGAGTTGTGTTAGAAGTCTGACACCAAATGGAGCAGATCTCTCCATGAATTAGATTTCTAAATTTTACAGTGTGCACAAGACAGAAACCTATGTGATTGATATAGGTATCATACCACTCTGTCCTTTTTTCAGAAGGACTATATTCCAAAATAATAATGTCTTTTTATAAAAACTTGTTGTGAATTAGATGAGGCTGTCCAGTAAATTGCAATACATTTATATTTTAAACAATTATATTGGATAGTTTTTCTTCAAATAAACTATCTCATTCTTGTTGTCTATACTCATTGTGTTAGAGCTCGGAAAACCAGCAATTGCTCTATGCTGTTGATCCCATTTATTTCTCTATATACTTTACATTATAAATATTAAAAAAACATAATTACCTGAAAAGTCAAAGTGAACAGATCTTGGTTGACAGGCTGTAATGACTTAAACAATCTTCTTGTCCGCAGCACTATCCTTGAAATGAAAGCAGTTAAAAAAGCATAATTTTGCCTAACCACTGTACAAATATTTTAGAAAATAAGGTCTTTACACCAAGAAATATCTGTTAAACATATACTGAGCTGGCAAAGACACCAAATCAAATAGAAGAGATAGGGAAGGCTGTTAAGAGAAAAGATTAAGTTATTCATCTCTGAATGGCGTTTTCATTACTGTGAAACTACTTGGAATGAAATGAGCAAATAGCTTTGTTGGAAGAAAAAATAGCTGCAGTGTGGTGGCATTTGCTGAGGTTATTATGAGATGACTTTGATTTGAAAGAAGGGTGAAGAAGAGTTGGAAAGGAATTTTAATCAGTGCTAGCAGCAAAAAAGGACAGAATGTAAGTGATTCATGTAGAGGAGCATACCCTGGGCAACAGGCGCTTACTTAGCTGAGCAGACTGAGTTAATTTCCTTGAGCGTTGCTTTTCTCTTCCTCTTTCCATCCAGGCTGTGGATATACTTGTCAATGTTTGCACGGTGCCATGTAGAGCCTTTCCAAACCTACCTCTGGACTGGCCAGTAAGACTGGCAGTGCACTGCGCTTCCTGAACTTAGCACAGGGAAAAAAGGAAAGAGTTCAGAGAAGAGCAAAGGAGGGTTGTCTGAGGCAGGACTGCTTTGGATCAGATTACATTGTCACTGGCGACCTAAGCTTGAAGCCTGGATTTACACGGCATGGTTCACAGATTCTAATGAGTGTTATGGATAGTGACCAGTGGCCTGCGGAGAACAAGGGAGGGATTACTTTGAAATGTCGGATCGCTTCTCAGAAACACCATTGATGCCTGAGAGAGATGGAGGCTACCTAGAACAAAGGCTAGACAAGATTAAGTGAATAAAATGGGTATTTATTGAAGGGCCTTCAATAGGTACACCTCGGGCAGACAAAAGCCCTCTCTCCAGGAGAGGCCACACCCAAGATGGACCCTGGGTCACGAGTTTTCTACATTTTTGTAAGTTTTGATCAATTTACATATCAGGGTTAATTGTCCAATTACAGTTTCAGATGACGATGTAATTCACCCCAAGTCTGTCCCCCCTTTTAGAGCTTTAGTTTACATACTTTGAGGCCTGGAACAGCAAGGTGTCCTTGAGTCCAGGCCTAGAGGGGATTTGTTCTGTCTAACTAGAATGTGAGAACAGGAGTTAACAGACTATGTGGAGTTTTAGAGCTACACTAAAGCAGTACAGAGTTTAAGAAATATGAAAGCTAAATCTTAAGGCATCACCATTGTTATCTCATTGCTTTTATCACTGACCAGGAAAACTGGGAGGGCTTTTTTTTGGTTTACTTGGTGTTTTCTGTTGGTTCTCTTTTCTTTCTGGTTGCTTGCTGCACGAGTTAGAGAGGACAGAGAGCGATGGTTAATTTCAGACAGAATATATGGTATATTCAGCCTAGGAAAAAAAAAAAGGAAATAATTCATAAACCTAGGTCATAGTTCAGATATGAATGCTTGCCATCATAGAGCATCCACATGGGTCCATTCTACAATTTAGGGACAGCTTGTGATAAGCACTTATTGCTGCCTTAGGTCTTGGACCCAGAATGCTCTAGTGGCTTACCATTATTGATGCCTGAGAGATGGAGGCTACCTAGAACAAAGGCTAGACAAGATTAAGTGAATAAAATGGGTATTTATTGAAGGGCCTTCAATAGGTACACCTCGGGCAGACAAAAGCCCTGTCCAGGAGAGGCCACACCCAAGATGGACCCTGGGTCACGAGTTTTCTACATTTTTATAAGTTTTGATCAATTTACATATCAGGGTTAATTGTCCAATTACAGTTTCAGATGACGATGTAATTCACCCCAAGTCTGTCCTCCCTTTTAGAGCTTTAGTTTACATACTTTGAGGCCTGGAACAGCAAGGTGTCCTTGAGTCCAGGCCTAGAGGGGATTTGTTCTGTCTAACTAGAATGTGAGAACAGGAGTTAACAGACTATGTGGAGTTTTAGAGCTACACTAAAGCAGTACAGAGTCTAAGAAATATAACAGCTAAATCTTAAGGCATCATTATAAGTTGTGGAACTTTTCATTTTTTTAACCTTTAAAAAAAAAATTAGCTGCTACCTTTCCATGGTAATTTTCTTTATCATCTGAATGGCCTCTTTTACTAATTTCAAAATAGGTTCCTAACATCTTGTGGTTTTGTACATCTTTAGTAAACAGAAACAATATTTAAAGCAACATGCATTAAAACAGTAAAATGAATGCAGTAATGTGTATCCTTATTAGTAGATTCTATGTGCTGCCATGAACCACTGCTGTTGAACATAATATTTTATCTATAAATATAAACATACAGTTGTTCAAGTTGTCCGAAAGTAGCCAAGCAGGAATACAAATGGACTTTCATTCCCATGGCTGTGCTACACTGATAGTCCCTTGGAGTTTGTTTCCAGTATAATTCAGTATAATTTCATACATATTCTGATTCAAAGTACTCTTTTTGTGCAGCAAATGTTCTGCCAACTGTCATACTATCTTTACTAATGCTTATCTAAGTTGTAATCCAAACCTTGTAGCAGGAGAGAGTCTTACACCGCAGACACACGGAAAGTGTGTTTCAGTATTGTCTTCAGCATTCACTTAAAGTGTCATTCAGGTACTTCAACCAGGGAACCCTATATTGGATCACATTTTGACCCTATAGAGAATAAATGTAAAATATACATGATAGACAGAAACACCACATTTATAGTCGTACTACTGGGAAGCAACAGAGCACCTCTTTATTTATTTATGACTAAGCCAGCTTTATGATAGGTCTTCAAAACAGTCATCTCAGTATAGTGTGAGGAGCGTGAAAGATGTCATTGTCATTTATATAGCCCTGTTCACCTTCTGACGGGACAGATAACAGTTGTATGTTTTATGCTTGTGGACTTGGTTTATGAGACCTAGTAGGTATAATTATTTTTATTAAATTTATTAATTTTTAAATTTGTTTTAATTTATTAAATGTATTTATATTATTTTAATTATTTATTAAATTAATAATGATTGTAAGTTACATTATTTCAAAGACATCAACCTCACCATCTGCAGAAGCAGCAAACTTCTGTCATCAAAGTGCTAAAAGGCAATTGTCAAGAATATAAGCATCTATCTGCACTGCAGGCAAAACTGTGACTGGGAGCAGAGAATGCCAAGCTCACACTCAGTTTCTCCAGGGCTGTGTTGTCTTTTTTCTTTTAACAGACCTTCTGGTCCCCATCTTCGTTGCTCTCCAGTGGTTCTACCGAAGTGTGCACATGCTTGATCAAGTAAGATGTTGGTGTTTAGTCTCCTAGCATCACAGCACTGTGACTTACTTTCATTTCTGTTACTGATGAAAAAATGAATCACTCCAAATTTCCCCTTAAAAGTATTTACATTGTGTTCCATCTTGTTGCTATGCAAATCCACCTTAGCTAGCTGTTAGTAGAGATGCATTGACATTAAAACTTGAAAATTTCTCCTTTTCCTTCCTAATCTTGTCTGCTTTGGAGCGTTTTTACACATCAAACTGGTACATCTATAAAATGTTTGCTGCCATTTTCAAGCAAATGCAGGACTCCAGTATTTTCAAGTTTTCAATATACCTTACTTATGCATATATGCTGTAAAACCTTTTCAGCTCCTGTGTTCCTGCTGATCTGTAATCAGTTTGCTCTGATTTTTTTCCTGTATTGTGACACCATAACAGAATATTAGATTATAGTGGTGGAATGTTATACATAATAACATGAAAACACGTAAAACCTAGAGCTTTGCATAGCCAATATTCTTATATCTTTAAACCCAAACTTGATTTCTTTTCAGAAGGCTGCTTCAATGATTAAAACATTCTGAGTCCTTCCATAAGAAAATGTGAATGACTTTTTAAAAAAGAGACTTTTCAAAAGATTCATACCTTTATGAATCAGTCATTGTGCACTCTGGAGCAGTATATGATTAGATTAGATTCTTGCTAGAAATTATTTAGTAAGTGGGACTGGCAAGCACTGAATCAGCATTTAAAAATCTGAAGTCAGTATAGGGTTCCCTATGTCAGACCCTGAGTTTGCTCTCTTCTATTTATTCCAAGTTAAAATCTCCAGAACCACTAAAGCTCAAACATACAGAATAATTTTAGTGAGATAGGGGATGTCAAGACTGGAATGAGAGCAGAGCCTGAAAGAATCCTGCATTTTTCTTGCCTTTCTCACAGGGTTTGCTCTGTTAATAAGTCAGTCTTTGAACTGTGGAAAAAGCAAAGGCATAAAAATACATGTATATGCAAAAAAGAAGACAGTGACAATTTTAAAGTTAGGGGTTTGTTTGAAAGCTGTCATTTCCAGGTTTAGATACCCAAAAGATTCCCTACTACCTACTATGTATTCAAAATAGCTATTCTTAATCTTTGGAAGCTTTCTCAGACTAGATTTATGTTATATGGAGTCCTCTTGCAGACCCTACAAATATTATCACTGTATCTTCTTTCCAGTGTAGGCTTTACCATTTGCAGCCATTCTGTGACAGCTGTTATAGGTTCCCAGAGGTTCATTCTTGGATTTCTTTACATTTTTTGCTTTGCTATCACTAACCATTTATACTGCTTGCCTTTGACTTTTTTTCCCAAACAGTGGAAACTGCTGATTACCTTCATATGGTCAGAAAAACCTAGCAGATCACTGTAAAGAGTATCCAGTGTGACACTCCCTTAAATACATGTATATATTTATGTATGTAAAATATACATATTTAAATGCATGGCTAAATTTTAAAACTAGGAAATCTTAGCCCAAGTGATACATATTTATGATAAGCAAACCTGACAAAAAGACTAGAGAGAAGGTATGGGGGAAAAGACATACCTAAAACAAAAACTGAATTTATTTAACATTATTGGCTAAGAGAAGAAATACTGCATGAGCCTCTGTGTAACATGAGCCTTCTGAAAAGAAACAGGGATTTCAAAAGCTGCAGGGGATGGCAGGAAGTCCAACTGGCAGGCAAGAGTAAAGCAGAGCACAGATGGACATTAGGTGAAAGCAGACCTCTCTACATTTGATGTCATCCAGAAGGACCTCAACAGGTTGGAGAGATGGGCAGAGAAGAACCAACTGAAATTCAACAAAGGCAAGTGCAGGTGGTTATTCCTTTAGGCAGGCTGGGGCTGACCTGCTGGAAAGCATNCCAGCAGAGGGTGACAAAGATGATTGAGGGACTGGAGCATCTCTCCTATGAGGAAAGGCTGAGGGAGCTGGGCCTGTTCAGCCTTGAGAAGAGACGACTGAGAGGGGACCTCATCAATGTCTGTCAGTGTCTGAAGGGAGGGTGTCAGAGGATGGAGCCAGGCTCTGCTCAGTGGTGCTCAGCAACAGGACAAGAGGCAAGGGGCAGAAACTGCCCAGGAAGTTCCACCTGAATATGAAGAACATTTTTACTCTGCAGGTGACCAAGCACTTGAAAAGGTTGCCTGTGGATGCTGAAAACTAATGGTAACAGTTTCTTCTGCTTCTTGATAGTTTCTCCTGTCCCATGTATTCTATGAAAACAATGATATAGTTCTTGTAAACAGTACATGAACACCTGTTTTCCCAAGGTCTGCTTTTGGTTCAAGACACAGCGTGTTTTGGAATTGGGATGACAAGATTTCTTCCAATCATGTGTGAGTTTTTAGTATGTATATAAGGAAAGAAAAAATAAACTTCGGGCTTTCGCTTCTTGAACTGGCTGAGTGTCTGTGTGTGCTGGCTCCGTGTCATGTACAACAGTGACAGTTGCCCAAAAAGGGTGTTGAGTTGTCCTCAATGGAGATAGTCAAGAACCATCTGGACATAATCCTGTGCCATGTACTCTGGGATGGCTCTGCTTGAGAAGGGAGGTTGGACCAGATGACCCACTGTGGTCCCTTCCAATCTTACCTATTCTGGGATTCAAGCTTGTACACATTCATTGTGTAGGAATGGCATCAGTCTTGAGAAAGAGATCCTATAATGGTTAAATGATTCAGAGAATAAAGCTAGCAGTTTGGGATTGAGACAGCTGGATTTTTTGGTTCAGTGAGTGAAATGAGGAAAAAAAATGTAGGATACTATCTGACAACTGCTTAAAAGCAAATTTTTTTCCCCTTGATGAAAAAAGGCAAAAAACCACCGAATAATTCACTTTCTCTTAGAAAATTATTCTGATTGTTCTGATTAAATTTCCCAACTTCAAAAGGGAAAACATACTCATTTTTTCCCAAGGTAACCCAATTTTTTAAAAGATATTAGGTATTTCTTAGCTATAAAGATATACCAAGCTTGACTTGAATTCACAAGGGCAAAAAGTTGAACATTCTTTCAGTTTTGTTTTGGAAATGCAGAATTATCAAATTTCCATTGCTGCTTTTCAAGGTATTTAGAACATACCAGATGTCAGTAGAAGAAGCTGGAAGAAATTAAAGTATCTGGAAAAGACTATTTAAAAACTACCTATCTGGCCTGCCTACTGCTGTCATGGAAAATCCCCTGTTGCTTCAGTGACCTCCACTTGGATGGCTGTGTGCACTCATGTTGAAATACCCATTAAAATCAAGGGAGAGTCTGCAGAGGCCTGTAAGTTTGCAAGAGTAGAATTTACTGCTGCATTACTGACTAAAATACCCCTGTAAAATACATGTGGCTAAAAAATAGATTGGTCTCTGAAAGCACCAGATACAAAAGGTCTCAAGTCATGCTTTCACCTTATTAAGTAAAGAATGTAATCCAGACTGAGAGACAGCAGAAAAAATAGTCATGATGGAAAGCTAAAATGTTGTTTCCTCTTAGTGTGAGTTAGATTTTTTAGAACTTTAGGTTTACTCTTAATTTGTGATACAGCTTTTTTATGCATTAAACAAAAGAGATGCCAAATCATTAATTGACATGGGGATAAAAATGATTGATGTCCCTTAATATGATTTCAGATGACTGAAAGGATGAATTTTAATGCTGTAGAAGTAACACCGAAGTGTTTATTCTTCTGATGGGTGGACTGTGTTTTCACTCAGCAGCAAAAAGAGGGTGCTCTAATGCTTAACATTGATGGGATGGGAAGGCTATGCATCTAAGTGGAGGTCTGTACAAAATGGCTGTCTGCAGCCTTAACTGTTAATTACTTCCAATACTGGTTCAGCAATCACAACCATGTTTTGTGTGACCTCACTGGTGTGGCATCTGGGCAATTATCTTTGGGATAATGAGCCCCTTCATCCATAGCAGAACAACAACATCTCCACTTGGCTTGCAAAAGATCAGAGCCAGTCTGCTTCTCAGCAGGGTGCTTGCCATCCCCCTTGTATCACACCTTATTTCAAGCTTAACGTTTCACATCCTACATTAATTGTTTTTAGATTAAAAATTAATGAATCAATTTTAACAGCATGGGGGGGAGG
>VYZT01010653.1:0-21259 GCA_013400735.1 Pomatostomus ruficeps
CTCCAGAGGCACCTGGAGCCTAACCCATCATAAATTCATGACTGTCATCTGAATAGCAGCGACAGTCTACCATTAGAGCTAAAAAATCCCCTCCCTCATTGTCATCTTCATGTCCCCCTGCTTTTCATTTGTCCTTTGGGCATATTGGACCATGAAGCAAAAAATGATGGTGAAATGTCACCTAGGTCAGGAGTCTTGCTTATCCTACCCATCCCCCCAAAGGTGCCAAAAGAAGAGGATGCCAATGTAGCAGAATATAATCGAGAAGAATATGATGGACAGTCTCGAGCACCAGTACTGGGAAGTGAAATATTGCAGCAAAACCAAGGGATTTAAAACCCTGCCTGGAAGCATGGAAAGGGAAAGGAGTCCCTACATTGGTTCTTCCTGTCACCACCAAAAGCTGTGAGGGATTACCTGTCTCCCAGGGTAAGTAAAGAGAATTTACGGTCATAAGCATACTTTGCATCATGATTTTAGAAAGCACAATTTAAAAACAGTGCGAACAGCTCCCAAATTATCTCCTTGCGGAGACTGACAGCAGAATTTATATCTTTTTGCCTTCCCCTGTCATTAATTTTTGTTTCATATGGAGAGCCGCAATGCTCACGGAACAAGACCTCTGGAAAAAACTCCTGGCAAAAACATTGTAAAAAAGGACCAGCAAAATATGGCACTCATTCACAATCGGAACCTCTTATTCTAACTTCTCTCGATTCACAAAACAGACCCTAGTGGGATAAAGTAGATTGGGAAAGGACAGCAGAATCAGAAGAAAAACAACATTTTGTTTTTCAATCACACAAAAGAAGGAAAAACCACAACAGAACTCTAGCACACACTAGACAGACTTCTGGAAAACTATAATATAATTGTGACAAAAAATGTCAAAATAAATGTACCAAATAGGAAAGGGAAAACTTAGACCAAGTAAGAACAAAACTTCCTATTAATACCCATTTCAAATAAAATTGACCTTACCTGCCAGAGCTACCATGACATTTCAATGCACAGCTACTCCTGCTCACTATAATCAGTTAATGCAAGGCCCTACCCAGTATCTTCTGTATTGACTCAGCATTAGTTCTATGATTTTTGGGTGACTATCCCTGAAATCAGGACTCCAATATCTCTCTTCAAACAGTTGCTCACTCAATTTAAAAACAACACACATCCTATTACACTCAGGTTTTTTTACATATCAGATATCAAGAAGACGACAAGAGAGAGCTGAGTAACAGATTACTCAAAAGGTAGTGACTTAGATCTGAAATAAAAATGGAGTGACTTAGCGCCTAAGCACACAACTCTCCGCATGCACAGGAGTGATGCAGCTTCCTGGACAGTATATCAGAAAAGAGAGGATGAAATAGTTTGTTCAAGAGCAACACAGACAAGGAGTAAAGAACAACTTGAGCTGCTTTCAAGATTAGACTTGTGCTATCTCTTCCTCTACCTTTTGCATGAATTGGAAGAAGAATGGGATTTAGACACTTTCTAAACTTTTCAGCTCATCTAAAAATCTATACAGAACAGCCCACCCCCACGAACACCATTGGGAAAAAACAACAACAGAAAATAAATCACCTGAGCTTTGAGCCAAAAAATAAATCACGTGAGCTTTGAGCAGTTGAAATCACTGAGCCATAAGGTTCAGGTTATAGCTATGAAAATAGTAGGTATAGTAAAGACTCTTTTTATTTATTTACATGCATCTTAAAGATTTCTTTAGTCCACTTCTGCTTGAGTAGAACAGTTTTTCATAAACACAAAGATACTTTAAAGAAAAATTAAAACTTTATAAACTTAGTATTTCTAAATAAAACTTACTGAATTCTAGCATCTAAAATAAAGCCAGCATTTCCTCACCTATATTTTGTCTAGTGCATCGAAACAACACAGTTGCACGCTTTTGTAAATCTATTCATTAAAACATCTTTAAGTAGGTCAAATATAAATGTTGAGTAAATGTGGCATATTAATATCTCTGTTGGCATTTAAATAAAAACCAAAGTTAATCTTTCGATTGCTTTCTTTACACATTTATTTTGTGCCACTCAAAAATCTTACTGTTTTACACAAACCATTACATTAGAATGCAGTTGGAATATCACTATGCCACAGAGCTCCTCCACAAGCACATTTCCTGAGATGACGCTGAAAATAACCTGCAGGAAAAGGCTGCTGTTAGGCATCAATTCTCATTTCACATTTGACTCTTCATTCTACATCTGATGTATTCTCTAGAGGTACATTTTGCTAATCTATATCACGGTTGGCAAAAGGAGACAAAGTGCACACGTTGGAGGCGGGGGAGAAAGGCCAACATCGGTGACAAATATGCAGCGTTAACTTCGCTTCCTCCATCTTTAGGAAAAGGAAATACATATGAAGAATGCCAAAATTAGGAAAAACACAAACATGGAATAAAAGAGGAAAGAAAAAGATAAAGTCTAAGAGATTAATTTACGAAAGTGCGTGACACCGGAGTTCCTGTTACCCACGAACAGGGGGGTTAGGAAGGAGCCTAAGGGATGCAGCAGCTTTATGCACTGCTTTGCTTCCTTCAGGCTCCCCCACGTCACACTAAGCCACCCTCCAGCTGAAGCCAAAAGCCAGCACACTGAGCTGAGGCAGCGTCACCGGAAGGACAAGCACATCCTCGTATTGTACCGGGGGAGCAAGCGGAACAGTAGTTAGGACATTTTTGCTATCTGTGGTGAGCATTTCTTCAGTGGGAAACAAAGGATAGCACAGTTTACCCTCAAAATGGCTCTTTTAATGCATATGGATTGCATGTGCCTTAAGGTTAATGTGATGTAATTTTCTAGACTGCACGAGACTGTGACTGAAGTAGCCACCAAACCTTTGGGAGAGTAAGCAAAGATTCACCTGGCAGTGCTTACAGCAAGGCCTGCCTCATCACCACTGCCACCATCTTACTGCATCTCATACTCAAAGGCACACCCCGCCCCAATGACGTCAAATAAAAAGATAATGTCGAGAATTGAAACCACGCCTACTTTTATGTAGCACTTGTAACACCATCCAATAACCTTCAAGTCTTTCATTATTGCACCTCCAACTCTGTCAAGTTTCCCCTGGCCATGCCAGCCTTCTTCACTCACCTTCTTCTTTTACCAAAATCGAGAGGGAGCACTTGAAAAGAGGGATGAAACAAATATCAAAGACAAAAATTCTTTTTCATTACCATCTTGGAGACCCTCACAATTATTTGCATTTCATAAGACATTTCAAATCTTTCCGTGACTGGACTGTATACCAGAATAACGGTATTGATTCTCCAACTCCTTTCTTTCCCTCATTGAAGATAGAGAGGATCAGACCTCAGAATCTCTCCCATTGTCAAAACAGATTAAATCGGCACTTCTCAAAATCATATTTGCATGAGAATGTGTCAAGAATATAATAAAGTTCCTATTTATTCTGATTTATTAAAAATAAAAAAGGGGGGCTGGGAGAATATCAACATAGTTCTACGAGTTTGCTTTAGAAGATTTGAGTATTTTTCCAGAGTGTCTGTTTTCTTCTTACAGTATATGCATTTTATGTCAGGTTGTATAGCAGACTACTGTAAAGCTGTATAACTGAAAGACACTCCAATGCTAAGGAAAACTTCTCTTACTGGAAAAGCAGACCATGGAGACATCGACTCTCATAAAGTTTCTTGGAAAGAAAAGAAAACCCAAAACAGTCCATATGCTCTCCTAAATAAAAAAATTCACTGTGAGTTTTCCATGTAATTTGACATGCTACCCTAGTAGTAGAAAATAATTAACTTGACACCACAAAATAGAGTAATTCCAGACCCAATGTTCCCCGCGCCTGCATTCTTCCCAAAATCCTTACGCCAGTATTCCCAAACAACTGTACTACTACCTCTTCTCACCAATATTTCCATGCCTCCCTGATTTGACTCTGATTAGACATGCCTAACAATTACAGGATTTGTTTCTTCATGGTCAGTAAGAGCAAAATTGAGAAGTCAGCAAAATGGCTTTTTCCTTATATCTGATAGCCGAGAACTGCTCTGTCCATTCTTGTCCATTCCCAGCTCTGGGGCTGGACTGCCAGAGAGGCTCCGCAGTCAGCATTGCAGGGGACTGGGAGCGGAGATCTGAGCCCTCTGACTCCCTCCCTACTGACAAGCCCTCAGAGCCGGCACCCAGCCGCGCTGCCGTGTATGTGAGAACAGGAGGGAGGGGAAAAGAAAGGATGGCTCAAGGAGGCAGAACACAAAAAGAAAGCCAGCGATAACACAAGACCAAGGATAATGAAGCCTGATAGGAAACCTAAATAGCCTATTATCAAAGCTCTTTCACTAAAACCTGATGGACAATTGCAGAGAAAGAATTTTATGTACAACTAAGGGTGGCAGAAGCCAGCTAGACACACAGGGGAGATTGGAAGACAAGACTGCAGAGCTGATGCAGAGGAGGAACTGACCTTCTTCGGTTCAGAAAATAATCCATTATAATCTTTGAGAAACAGATGAAATTAAAAAAAACCCTATATACTTGGCCTCTACTTATCAGGAAATTATGTCCTTCAAAAAAAAATTCAATAAAAAGAAGGCATGGGTTTCAATGTATAACACCTCCAATACCTAAAATG
Organism: Pomatostomus ruficeps; assembly: GCA_013400735.1. Taxonomy (NCBI): domain Eukaryota; kingdom Metazoa; phylum Chordata; class Aves; order Passeriformes; family Timaliidae; genus Pomatostomus; species Pomatostomus ruficeps. The sequence goes on from VYZT01010653.1 coordinate 4,636, forward strand.
TATTTTGTGCATTCAAATCTCAGCATAAGGGTTTGAAATTGCAGTATTCTAAATGTTATTTAGATCTTGCAGACTTTTATTAATTTAGCGTTTCTGAATGGGAATTCCGTAATTGCAAGAAAACCTCAAAACCCCAAAAAAATCCACAAAAACACACAAACCAGCCTCCCCCAACATCAAAGAGGAATATGAACTAAAGCAAAGTGCTTAACCACACAGATTTCAATACGAAATTCAATATTCCACAAAGGTTTTCATGGACACTTAATTGACCTCTGGGGACTCAGTCACTAAAGCAGAATTTAGCACAAAAAATTAAACTTACATTTTGCATTGATATGCTCATGCCTGGAAAACCAATGTATTCTTCTAAATCAGCAGGTGTGAGGAAAATATGAAGTAATATTTAATTAAACCCACACTTAAATAATAAGGAATTTTTGTCACATGGTCTCCCCCCACCCTAAGCCTATCCAAAGAAAAATCGTAACCGGAAACACAATGACACAGTTATAAATGAATTAGCAGTCATGTACATTTGCAACATCTTGAAGGAACACTGTCAAAAGTAGCCAGTAAATACAGTATGCTGTTCCCAGAAGCCTGAAAGAGTAGACTCACTCAACCTGAAATACAATTCTCTTGCCTAGAAAAATGTAACAAATACCAAAAGGAAGGCCACAAGATCCAAAAAAGTTCAAGTTTCTGTTTTCTGCAGCATGACAGATGTTCCAAGGCACATTCATCGTTCCTTTGCATCTTTAGTTTACTGTACAAATGTACACTCAATGTTACTTTTAGATCTAAGGAAGATTTTGCTGTCCTACTCAGAATAAATGTTTGACACTAAAATTATGATGACTAATGCATAAATATTTCTCTTTCATTCGGAATTTTCAAATGAATGGTGTTACTTTGAAACAACCATTACAACTACTGGTTTCTGACAACACTAAATTAATTGTGGTGGTACCAGCATCACTGACTTTTCATCTCACTTTTCACGCCTGAACCATTGTTTTCTCAAAAAAGCCCCAAAACCCCAAAACCCAAACAAACAAACCCAACAAAAACCCAAACAAAACCCCAAAACAAACAAACAAGCCAAAAACCCTAAACAAAAAACCCTCACAAAACCCACAAACCCAGGGAGTTGCATTTCCTGTTATCTCTGACTGCATAATGTTATTTAAAACTTCTTTTACACTTAACAGCACATCTTCTAGCTCACAGCATCTAGTCTTCACTCACTTTGTTTATAGAGTCCTCATAAAAACACGTTCATCTAAATTACCCTTTTTAAATTGGCAGTCAAACAGGTAGGCTAGACCAAAATAAACAACCCTTAAACACCATTTCGAAAGACTTCGTTTTTGTATAGTGCCAACAAAACACAGATTATCTGCTCCCAAGGTACTGACACTACTTACTTTATTGAGAATATTCCCCTCAACTATTTAACAAAAACCAAATCCATTCTGACTCCCATCAGCAGCACCTGCTCCACCTCAGTGGTTCACACACTGGATCAGGACCCTGACTCTCTTCCTTTCAAAGCCAAGCCTTCTCCTTTCAGTAGAAAGGAGGCTGGCATCAAATAACTCAGAAATGAGGTTCTGACAGTTGATACCTACCATTAATCACCCAGGCCTGCCATTTGCATTTAATTCCCTGGGGGAAGGCTCAAGCAAATAAAACCCATCTGAATTAAATGAGACATATGAAGTTCAGATACAAGTGTCAAAAGCTATTATCATTCTCCATTAAAGCATACTGGTTTCACCAGATGGGACTGTGAGGAAATTTCTCAGTAACCACCAAAGCACTGAGTACATTATCAAAATTTTATTTCTTCCTCCAGAAGGCAATGTAGCATAAGCTAAAGACACCATTGAACACTTCTGGTAGTGGCAAGACTGGAATTCAGACTTCATATATTGAATATGTGCTATTATGATGAGAAGTACAGGCAATTGGTCTGAATTTCTCAGAACAATCTCATTTGTACATTGGCTTTAATCATAACATGATTTGCTTTGAGATCCCCATTAGCAGTGCATTACAGGAACTTGTGTGCCACGATCTATGAAAAAGAGCTGAGTGCATGTTCTGACAGGCTGAGGAAAACGCAAGAGGCAATTATTTCAATAACAGCAGCAGCACTGTTTCTCTGTCTGGTTTTATAATACCGCCCAGCCCAGGAAATGATAAAAACCTCTTACAGAACTATGCAGAAAGGGTAAGACAACATTGATAAGGAAGCTTCAAAGGATTTGAGATAACACTGGATTGGAAAACTGGAGAAGCTGCCTGCCTGGCCCGTCTGGGTGAGGACCCTTACACCTCCCAAGGCAGAGCCAAAACAAACATTCATCCCTGCTCTCCCAGCAGCACTGATCCAGGTCAGGAGACTACTGTACTGTTGTGTCCCCCTTTTTCCTAGGGATATGCATTACTACTTTCATAAGGTAGTTTCTGACTATTTAATTCGATTTAAAATAAACACATAAATGGCTCTGGTTATGGTTTTCTATGTGTGCTTTTTACAGAAAAACAACACAAACCCAGTTGTGCCAAGAACATCCAACTTAGGGAGCAGCTTCAGGTGTAGATGTGCCAGGGAGATCACTTAAACCCTTCTATCACCATTGGTTCTGGGGAAGGGTTGTGTGGAGAGGGAATGACTATAAATCTCACACACTTAGCCAGATAAGAAAACTACGGAATTTCACTTCAGGAGCAACCACAATCTCACATCTACCACACTTCATACAGCAAAACTATCCGTTTCCTAAAGCAGACAGATATTTACCTGGATTCAGAACAAAACAACACAAAATGAGTTACATAAATGCATGAAATGCATCCTTATTTAAGTTTGGTCTCACCCTTCTTAGGTATACCGAATTGAGGGAATACCAAGAGAGTGTGGTCAAAATCCCTGAAAGATACTCAAAGATTAAACTTAAAACAAAAAGCATACATTCTGTTGGGAACTTAAAAGTATACCAAAGACAAAACTAAGAAACACCCTAGCCCATAACTGGAAATCCTACTTTCCATGACAAAGTTTCATTTTTCCCAATGAACAGACCCATGTTGATAATATTAGCTATAAAACAATTACCATAGGATGCCCCTTAAAATATTTGCCTCTTCCTATATAAGAGAACACAGATTCTTTGGAGCATATGTTTGGTATAGACACATCCAAAATGAAACAAAGCTTAGTAACTCTCAGTGAAAAACGAAGTTAAACATGACTATGTAGAAGCTAATTAATTTATTCTTCTTGTTATGCATATGTTCTCAATAGTGTGAAGAAGTTTGTTGGGGACTTTGAAATATACCAGCTGCATATTTCATTCAAATCCTTAATGCTGGTTTGGGATAACTCTTTAGGACCTGTAAGACAAACTGATTAGCTGAAGTTAAGAAATTGCATGATACCATATTGGGTCAAAACAATGCTTTACTTGTTACCACACTAACAGACACACTAAGTGATGCTATTTAGGGAGAACAAATCAGTCTGGCCACTCTCTGTGGCCCATTTTGCTTCTCAGCATCCAGTTACAGTAATATAAATATTAAAAGGTCTGATCCTGCCTATTCAATTTAGCATCCGCTTTGGACGTAGAATCACAGAATCATTAAGGCTGGAAAACACCTCAAAGATCATTCAGTCCAACTGACAACCCAGCATTGCCATGGTCATCACTAAACCATGTCCCCAGGTACCACAGGCAGACATTTCTTGAACACTTCCAGGGACAGTGATTTCACCACTTCCCTAGGGTAGCCTATTCCAATGTCTGACCACCCACACTTTCAGTGAATACATTTTTCCTAATAGCCCATCTAAACTTCCCTGGTGCAACCAGAGGCCATTTCCTCATATCTATGAACCTGTCCAATCCCTTTTTGCATCTGCTGGTATTACCTGTCTTCACCACCTCCTGAGCTAAAGAAACACAGCAGCAACCTGCAGAGTTACCAAACCCCATCACACTAACATTCGATGAGTCACACAGAATGGTGCAGCAACACCAACTTTGCTGGGAGCACAGGCAGACACAGAAGACTCACTGTATTTAGAGAGAGGCAGTGGAATCTGTTATACTCGAAAAAGCTTTCCAGACCTGGTGAAGAATTTGCATACCCAAAAGCTTGTCTGCTTTTCCCAGCTCTATCAACTGATCTAAAAATATATTCATTCCCCGTACAAACCTAGCAACTATGCACTCTATGGATAGTTGTTCCAGTTCATCGTGAGACTGGTGAGGTTCATTCCTCCCCATTGAAGTATTCTTGGATACAAATACATGATTGTATCTGATTTGCTTTAATTAAACCTGGAAAAGTTTCCCAAAGTTTGAGGAATATTTGAGGAATAACTGGCTTATTCCTCCTCTTGACTTATTGTCAAGTGCAAGCAGTTTTCAAAACAACAAAAACCTACAGAAAGATATACAAGAACAACTGTCCTGCTGATATTTAACAAAAGGGGTACGGCCTCTCAAGTTATCATTTAAACATATTTACAACCAAGAGAGTTACAATGCAGCTGTTTAACTTCCCTTTTCTCTTTATTTTACCTGTCAAGTCTCCAATGCCTGCTTGTAGCTTCACAAGGCTCCTCAACTTCATAGAAGTCAGTGCTCTGGTCTTCCACGCTGCTGGAGTTCTGCCATTCAGAGCAGAGATTTCTCCTAGCACCCATAGCAAAAGGCAAGTTCTCATACTCGGGTATTTCCTCGTAGTGACGCACATTCTCGTACTCTGGAGCACAAGTGCTGGTTACAGAATCCAAATGCATTTGGGACAAATTCTCTTCCACAAGTACTTGTCTATCTAAAGACTCCAGCCTTTGGCTATTTTGCATCTCAGGTTGACTTCTGTTTCTCTGCCTCTTCTTCTGTAATGCCGGACTACTTATTTCTACAGAATGTGCCTTGGCAGATTTAGCTTTCCTTTCACTGCCTACAGACCCTATATTCCTGTTGTTATTTCCATACCCATCCCCATTGGAAAGGCTGGCAATAGCACTCTCCACTGACTGGCTGCCTTTAGACAGAAATTTTTGAAAGTCACTTTTCTTTAAGCAAACCGACAGTTTCATGTTCAGAAGCTTTTTCAAGCTATTTTTCTTGTGATGGTCTTTGCAGGGCTTGTCTGTCCTGTCCATATCCACAGCAGAGAGAGACTTGGCCCTCGGCTTCGTCACAACAGTCAAGTGGCTGAAGCTGGTAGCAGTTTTTAATGATTCAGAATTTCCTGAAAATGGAAGAATAGGATGAGGTAACTTCCACACAGGTTTTTCAGAAGAGCGTTTGGGTATGTCACAGGACAAAAGTGCATCCTGCTCCTTGGCTCGTGGATGTGCAAAGTGAGATCCTTCTAGAAGGCTGTTTGATTTGTCCTCACTGGAGATGTAAGAACTTTTGTCCACAAGCTCTGCCGATGCAGCTTTTTTCAGCAGGCCAGCAGCTGGAAGGCCGTGCCTCTGTGGTTTCTTAGGAACAACTTTTGGAGAACTCTCATCCTTTATTTTAACTTCTTTAGCTTCCAAGTTTTGTGGAGAAACCTGGCGGCTGCTGGAAGCAGATGAGTGCTGACTGCCAGTCAATTTGAGCTGCTTTGGCAAACTCATGGACAAGGTATCACACCTGACAAAGTTAGTCCTTTTGTCCACAGCATCTGGCATACTGGTGTCATCTGTTATCTCATCCATGGAGTTATGGTCTGCATTTAAAGAAGATTCAACACTTCCCACCAAACCAGGACTTCTGTGTGAAAACTGAGGCAAAAGATTTTGTGAAGTTGACTCTTTCATAGCAGGTTCTTTTACCTGAGGCAATTTTTCTGCACTGCTTTGAGTAACCCCCCTTCCTTCAGGATGAAACACTTCTGCATTATTGTTATAACAAACACTTTGACCAAGGACATTAATTTTTGCTGGTTTTTTTAAGCTTTGCTCCACAACCACATCAGAATCTTTCTCTGAATTAGATGGTTCCTTTGTTCCTTCTCCTGTGGTGTCTATGCCATCCTGACGGACTAGACATGCTGCACGTGGCTTTCTTGGCTTAGGGATAGGAAGCACTTTGGAGCTGAGGATTGAAGATGTTTCAGGGGAGGTTTTATCAGCATCTGCTTTCATCCCTACTTCACCTGAAAACATCCTTTTGCTACTTAAATTTTCATTCTCTAAGATTTCCTTGTCCAATGGGGAAGAACAACTGTGATTACTTTCAGTCAAACTAGGACATATTTCAGACATCTGAAACTCATCAGCAATAATCTCACCATCAGCATTTTGTTGCTTCCCTTTAGCTACCTCAGAAGTTGATGAAGACTGTACAAGTTCCATAAACTCTATTTTAACATCATTCTTGGAACTGCTGCCATCCCCTTTGTCAAGTTTGTCTGCATACCTGTGCCTCACAGGACTGCTGTTAGGAAACACACCATGAGTTAGAACATCCTTAAGTTTCTCTTCCAAAATGCTGGCTTTCAAAACCACCTGACTTCTATTCCCCAGTCTTTCATTGTGACCACCCCTCAGAGACAGTGCATTCCTTTCACTAAGTTTGATGTTCTCTAAGGTGTCAAAGTGCTCAAGAATGATCTGAGTTTTACAGGTGTTCTCTCCATTTCCAAGTTTATGAAGGCATTCAAATCTGCAAGGTGACACAGGTAGAATATATGCTGTGTTTCCAGTACTCCCTTCTGAGGTTTCATTTTTATAGTTCAAATGGTCTAGAGTTTGAGAAGAATCTTCCCTGTGCTCCTCAAAGCTTTTTGTGCTTTTTCGTGTAGATGATGCAGGTTTAACTTCCGGAATGGAGGAGCTCTTGAGAACCTTTGGTTTAGGTGCAATTGCTGGTTTGGTTTTCCTTGCTGCTTGTATTCCACCAGGAAGTACAACATCAGGCTTCGGTGCAACAGGTGGAGGCGTTGCCTTGTGTCCTAGGACAAATTTTGGTTTGGGGGCCACTGGCGGCTTCTTAATTTCTAGGAAGGATGGAAAACAAAGACTTTAGTCACCATTGCCCACAGAACAACTTCACCTGCAATGCAGTATGATTTAAAGTTTTGTAACATTTAACTTGTGGTCTACAAGAACTCAATGCGTATACAGATACGTTTTTCTCTTAAAAGCATGCCTCCCTTCCGTAACACCACTTTTTTACTGATTGCCTTTCTTTGTTTTAATAGGCACATTAAGGAGTGATAGGGGAAGTTTTCAAAATCTTTTTGTAAACAGTTTAACATAGTATTAGTACACCTACTAGCTCAGATGCTAAAGTCTGATGCCAACGAAAGCATGGCAGATTCGCCTGGTTTTGCAGTTTTAACTGTAATACTATTTAAAAATGGTGCAAGTACATTAGGTGCCACACATATAATAAGGTAATGGGACAGCTAGACTAATGACCAGGGACATTCAGCCCCTTCCTCCACCACCCTGAGAAATGCGTGACCTAAAATTCCTCGTTCCCTTCCTCTTCTCTTCAAACAATACTGAGATGAATTACCGTACCAGCTGCAAAACTGGCCTGTCACTACCAACAGTTCAGTTAGTCTGTGGTATGAAGTTAACGCCGTAATTTGTAGCAAGTCAGAACCTTTCTATTGTAAAACACTATTTCTGTGCCTCATATAAAATTACTCTTCCCACGTCTGACCTAGAAACAGTCACCACTATTATGAATAATGACCCACTTGGCACAAGAAGATGACAAACCCCAGAGAGAGTGTACAGCACTCAGGAAAAGGAACTCACGAGGAACTTTGAGATTGTGGAGTTTTGATCTGTTGTTTGAGTAGTTGGGAGTTTTTTGTTTGCTTGTTTTGTGGTTGCTTATTTTTTAATGTATGCCTGAAACATTAGAATATTGCAGGAGATTATTTATGAACAATTCATTTCCATATGCTGGAATAATTTCAGATTTCTAAGTGCTTTGAGTGATTTTTGATATGTGAAAACTGATGTATAAAGTAAACAAGTTTCTTGTGCTGTTTATGTACTACCTCTGTATTCACTACCTTTGTTTTGATCAATATTTTGGTATACTTTCAGTAAGTCATACACGTGTTGAATAAAACCCTCAAGAAAACACACTAGTTAATGTTTCGTGTGCAAACAGATAAGGTAGGCCATTGATTTATTACTGCCATTGAGATGTGGGTTTGGTGTTTGGTTTTGTTTTACCACCATTATTACTACAGATAGGCAACTTTATCTTAATCTCTAGGCTAGAAATGCAAGAATGAAGTTTCAAAGTTTAGGTTTGTTTTGTGGGGATTTGTTTGCTTGAAGGCAATCTAGATGGGTAAAAAAATCCCCAAAAAACAAAGGGCAGATGCCCTCAGTTGCAACTGAGCCACTGCTCTAAGCAGAGTGCCAGAAACAGTAAACCCATGTTTTTCTAGGACATCAATCACTAAATGGTATCCAGACTGACTCTGCTTACACTTAGAATGGCTGCCCTTGCTGCCACTATATTAGTGAAGAGGCAAACCTGATGGCAGAGACAATTTTTAATAAATTTTGCAAGAGGGAATCCAGAAATTCTTTCCAAAAGTACAGATCCCTATAGCCACTGACAACAGTGACCCAACTACCACCTACTGCCAAGGCTATACCACCTTCTGTTTCCCATCTAAAAGCAGGTTTCCTACAGAGAGATGAGTCAACAATTTGCTAGGGAAAAAATAAAATTAACCCTTTGGGTGGGTAACTACTGATCCTGAGCAGCAGAAGAGAGCTGCACACTCACTTTCAGGCAAGTCAACTGCTCATTCAGTTGGAAAATGAAGTGATGGCAATAAAGGAGCCTGTGTTCCATGGTAAAAAAACAAGGAAGGGATGCCCAGTTTGTCACAGAATACAACACAGTAGTAGACCTGGGCCATGTTCAGTAATATTTATTAAGTTATTAAAATTCCTTGAAAACAGGAGAGAGACAGGCTGCTTTGGAGCCCTTCCTGATGCCCAAGTGAGAGAAACAGATTGAAAAAGATACAGGAGATTAAACACTGGCTAGGTAAACAATATCCTGTGGATTATTTTTCCCACTCACAAACTGAAGTCCATAAACCTTGGAAGTGTCTCTCTACAGTAGGACTGCCTAACATTTTGGATACTGCCAAGCTAGATTACTCTGCAGGGTTTTCAACTAGTATTTATTAGGGAGCACACTCAGAGGTTATGACATGACACCATTACCTGAATATAAACTATCAAAAAAACCCATTGTTTTATCAAAACTAAACCATGAAAATGTAAAGAAATGCAAAGAAAACAAACCAGTTGTTTATAAGCCAGTGGTGGAAACCTGGATCATGAACAGAGCAGAAAAATGAAGCCTACTAGAATTTTTCAAATTACTTCAATGTTAAAAAGCATTGAGACAGACAGAAGAGACCAGCAAATTGTGTGGGATAATAAAGACACCACTGTGTCCCACACTTAAAGTGGCTGCACATTTCATCTAGAGTAGATATGGGTCAACCTATTAACAGGCACATTACAGTCTCGATATCAATACAGATCTGCAGTCAGGCGCTCCATCAGAAAGGAATGTGATGAAGAGCCCTTTCAAACACGAATGTGACGTGAGAGGAAAGACTCCAAGAAGGGAATGCATACCAGTAGTTTCCCTCAACAAAATATCTTTAAGTTGCTGAAAAATACAAGCAATGAACTATGCAGAAAAAAAAAAAAAATACAGCAGCTGACAAGGAGAAAAGTATAGTAGATTCATATTAGAAATCAAGAATTAAAGTTCAGTTCCTTATAAACCAATTCACTGCTGGATGAAAAACACAGTTCTACATAACAGGGACAATTTCCCATCCAGAATAGAAAGGAAAATAAGTAGGAGGCAACTGTTATATATAAAGGTGTAAGGAATGACTGGAAGTCATATGAGAATGACTTTTTGTTAAATGGCAAGCATAAGCAAACCTCTTTGGTAAAAACAATAAATACAATAATGGAAACGTTATATAGGAAATGCACGGAGTAGTTAGTTGTTTGGACAGTGAGCTTTCTCCTGGTGCCATATGGAACTAACTATTCACCTAAGGACAGAGATGGTTGGTGATGCTTAGGAGAGTAAAATTTGAAGAGAATTTGGAAATCATTGTACATAGATATTTTATGAGAGCTCTGAAGGTCTCATAAAATCAGGTCTCAAGCTAAGCAGTAAGTAATCTGATAAGTATAAAAGATTAAGGGAGTTGAAAATATTTCTGTACATAGCACCTGCCAGACTGTTAGCGAAATGCTATGTCACCTTCTGGCAATCTCAGAAATAACTACAGAAGTATTCAAGGTCTAAAAATTATACTTTGAATCCCAAGGAAGTTCATCCTGGTTAATTTAACAAAGAATTTAAAAATTCAGATGGTAATAGAATATATACTTATGCACATGTGAAAGATTTTTGATAACAGATGGCTCTTGAATCACAAAAAAAACCCCTCAAACCAAAACCAACCAACCAACCAAAAACCCCAAAACACCAAACACCTGGTGAGATTCCATAGCTGACCATTGAGGTTTAACAAGTTCAAGCTAGAAACAAAGCTCTAAAATTATTATGAAACCCAAAGGATAATTAACTACAGAGATATCTCACCTAGTGCTATGGGGGAGCCAGAAGCACCTATGTGTGGATGTTCCTTGCGCTATATGCACACCAACACACGTAGCTGACTAGGCTGAGGAGCCAAAAAGGAGAGCCAAAAAGAGAGCAAAAAGAGAGAGCAAAAAGAGAGAGGGCAGAACCCTCTAACTTTTATTTATATGTTCTTAGAAAATCACTGTGGATTGGAGGTAGAAATCACTACCTCTTCTATCACACTGATTAAAGGAAAAATCTATCACAATTCTCCGCCTAAGAGAATAGAATAAAAACAACAAAGACAGTTAACAAAAACATAGATAGTTAGCAAGAACCATGGCCATGTTTACAGCAGAATGTGTAAGAAAGTATCACAGCAAAGAGAAACACTGAAAAACTGCAAAACTCAAGACAACACCTATGGGCAACTTAAACTCACTTTCTGACATATGTAGAATTTTCAGAGGAAACTTTGGACTGGACATTGGATTCTCTAGCCTGTCTTACTCAGGAAATTAGAGAATCACTATTATTTTCCCCACTCCCCCTTCCAATCTTAACCCATTTCTCAAAGAGAATCTCTGCATACAGGGATTCCAGTAATAAACGCAAATCTAAGAGCAGAAATACAAAATTTTATTTACATAAAGAGATTAAATGTTTAGGAGTCAGAGAAACTGTCAAGGAGATATCCTCCAACTTGTTTGACTATGCAAAGGAAGAAATCCATAAATAAAGTGACTAGCAATGCTGCCATTGCTAACTGGAAATCTGCTGCTCACCTCAGAATAGCCAACACCATGCTCAGTGCTGAAGGAAAAAAAAAAAGGTGTTTTAAAATACCAACACCTAACCCCCTTAAAAAAAGTGGAATTAAAAGAGCATTATTTTTCAAAGAATAATGAAACATTAGCACCACCTTTGCAGATCAATGCACATGCTCTTTGTTTGACTTCAGGTCACAGCACTGAAAGCAGACATTTATCTCTCTGGTGAATTACGTCCTTCAGCATGCTGAGCAAAAAGCAACACCCATTCTCATCCTGCTGATCTCCTCTGTGACCAACACGAGTTACTGCCTGACTAGTAAGTGCTCCTGTTCTTCCTTTGGTTTGTTTTAGAGAAGGATGAGAACATCCTGAAGCAACTTCTGCTCTCAATCTTTTGGCTCTAAAATGCGCCCCATTTCCGTTTTTCAGGTGACAAGATTTGACAACTGAGGAGCTCACTTAAAAACACTTCTGTCTTTTCCTATGCACTATCATGAAAATGAGCAGAAAAGCCAATAAGACATTGCAATCTTAAGCGTTATTACTGCAGAGTTTTAAATCCTTCTCAAATTTTTGCATCTTGTTCTCTTCCTTGTCCTACACAGGAATAAGGAGAAACAATGATATATGAACGTGAACTGAGGCAAAAAATCAAATAGCACTACGTTTTCTGCCATAAACCTTACTGTTGCTAAAGGAATGTTTCTCCCAGGTAATTTTTATGCCAGTACCTTTGAGATCATGTTAATAACGTCTATATTTAGGAACAACAAAGGCACAGAAACAAGTCATCTTGACTTGCATCTGTCCATGAAAAGGGGGAAAATGGTTCTAGACACTGTCAAGCTAACATAACTTGATATTCCTTTCCTTACAATGTTCACATGAACAGAGGCTCCCCTCCTGGTATTCCGGATGCCCTATGGGACTATCTCAAGCCACCCAAGAGGTACTCTGGGCAGGATCCTGCAACACACCCTAAAGCAATGTCCTTTCTGAACCACAAAACAGTAGGGAGAAAGTAAAACAATGAATCAGTGTGGCATCAGATTTTGACAGCAGCTGAGCCTAAGCTTAAGGTACAGGTACACAACCAAATTACCTGGGGGTAAGCCAAGGTGTGAATTTAACAAATCAGCTATTTTATAGAAGCTGGTCATATGAATACTCTTATCTTACCACACAGTATATCAGGCAGTTTATTCCTTTCCGCCTGTAAGGTGAAATATTTCACATACTACTTCACAGATCTGTTTCACACACACTAGGCAAAGAAAAGGGCTTCAAAGGGTTACCACTCAGCAGCTGGCCTGGAGCAAACACATGCATGGGCTTTCTTGTGGCACCTTGTTTACATATGCACGGTGTATTCTCAGATACAGGAAACCACATTTGTAGGCTATATATGAAAACAATAGGATGCCCAGAGGATATCTATCAAGGGATCGATGTGCTGGTTTTTCTTCCATGAAGGAAGAGCTTGCTCCAACAGCCAATTTACTGTTCCTGAGACTACTTCTGGCATAAAACACTACAACTCACAGACTCAAAACATGAGAGCAAATCTGGCTTTTAAAGAACATGTAGGGAGAAAGATAATTTCTGGTATGTTTGGGATATGCTGAGAGATTATTGCACTGGCACTCAATACACTGCACAGAGAAACAGATAAAGAATTTTAAAACTCCTGTTCTCCAGCAGCCTAAATTTTAAAGACTTATTACAAGGCTTTTCAGGTCAATTACTTTGTTTTCAATTATTGAAAGAAAGTTTCATTAGGTAAACACCTCAAAAAAGTATTGTGAGATCATTAATTTATTTCCTGCAAATGTTTATTTATTTTCTCATTATGCAGAGGCTCTGATTTTCTCAGGTGCCACAATGCTCAAAAGAAACAAAAAAAGAAATGAGTCATAACATCCCGGAAGATAACACATGTAGTTTTTAAAGTACAAGGGAAAACTGTGGCTTCCAAGCCACTACAGTTTGAGAAAACATCCTAATTAAATTGCAGAAGGAAAACATCAATTTCAAAATCTTAGGTTGTTCACTGATGTATTGAAATAAAACAGGAAAGTTCGGGATAACTTCAGAGTAAGGACAAGAGATGAATAAACAACCTTTTAAGATCACATGCAGAGACAGAGCTGAGTAACTCTAACGAGACTTGACATATTCGAGGGTTAAAGGGACATTGAACCCTGTAGGCCTCATTTTTTTCAATCTTTGAAAGCAATGAAGTTTGATTGGAAAAGTCATGTTGATTTTGTTTATTCTGTTCCTGCTATGTTTTTTCCATTTGAACTGCATTCCTGACATTAAAATACATTTTTCTCATTGTTGTTGTCAGATCCAATTTCAAGCCTAAGCTATACATTCTGCCTACATTAAATAAGCTCTACAGATTCACATATAAGGACTGTTTCTTCAGCAAGAAATAATAAATGTCAAACTCATAACTCTGAGCTTTTGTTTTTTTCCTTTTAAAGGCAAAGCACATACTTGAAGCCAGCATAATACTTTCAGGCAGAAAATGGGTAAATGGACATTTATCGGCATAATGTAAATATAGTGTGTGTGTATATACAAATATACCTTGTGCAGTACATGTAAGAGCAGTGGCAGGAGTAGAGCTGTAAGTGAAGATTGAAACCAACATATGGGTTGATCACAACCATAATAAGATAATCTTTCAATTATGTAAAAGTATTTTTAAGAAGTGCTATAGTTCCTTAGTTTCAACAATTCCAGATTTACATATACATTTTAAAACAGGTAAGCAACAGCGGTGGCAGAACTCCATCACAGAATTATGTTCAGCTCTGGACCGAGATGTAACTGAAACAACTTTGTAGAGGAAATAGAAAAAATACACAGCAAGACACTGAATATGCACTGCATTATTTAGAAGGGCAGAAGGTAAACTGGAGTGAGGTTAAGGCTGGGTTACCAATCTCAGACCTTTTGTGACTTCTGTCCTTGGAGAGAAGCCATGTTTGGCGTTTCTCCCCATACCACAGTCCCCTCAAATAGCACAGGATCTCTCTTAAAGAAACCCCTCCATATCAAGCATACACCTGCAAATCCTACTTAAAAATATCAAAGCAATACAGATGATGGTGTACCATGTTGCTTTGTCCTAAAGGTACACTAAAAGAAGACACAAGAAGGACACTTAGGCCATTCAAGTAAAACTGAATGAAAGATTTCTAGCATTTCAAGTTTCACCTGAAGCCTTCAAGACAGTAAGATTTTTACTGAAATGCTGTATTACCAACCAGTTGTCAAAAAGCTGGCCTACCTAGCACAAACCAGAGTAAGAACTGAATTCACAATTAAATAATGTCAATGTAGGAAATAGAGTCTATAGCTGACAGGACTGAAATTGAAATACAGGAGCTCCTAAGTTTTTATGTGAGCAATAGGTTTATAAAGAATGCCTGTATATGACAGGCACCAAGTTCTGCAGCAATAAAAAGAAAGGGGTATTAAACCTTCAGAACTGTCTTCTGGCAGTTTTCAGCCTTTTCATACCCTGCCCAGGAACTCCTTGACTGAAATGTCTAAAGCTGTCATGACACTGTCAGCAGGATCATGAATCTCTAATCTTGTTTCACCTGTTCCCCATTTATTTTTTTATCTTCAGATAATACATCACACACAAAATGCTCTTTATCCTCTCTTAAATACCCCTCATCTTCCCTCTTCCTGCTCACCAGTACTCTTTATGCCTCCTTCTTGAAAAAACTTGCTAAAATTTAGATTTGCCATGAAACTGCCTCACTTTCTTTTCTGATATCCCTCAGCATCCCTTTCTCTTTTGCTTACTTTGTTCACCAGAACCCCTTTGTCCTGACCTTCCTCATAAACATCACCACAAAGTACACTTAAAACTGATTTAGTCACATCACCTAAGATCTAAAGTCCTGAAACCACTGTTTAGTACTGAAAATCTACCCAACTTTCTGAAACTTAGTACCGTATCAAATTTTAACAGCCCAGCTTTAAGCTCTTGAGCACCCCCTAACATTTATTTTATTTGCACAGCTGTTTAACTCTTAAAAGATCAGGGGTGAACTGCACTATCAGCGGCACTACTAAAAACGGGAACATGCAATGCAGCTGTTAAGAAGAGATATCCTGCTTTATTACATGCTTTTCAAAATCTAAACAAAATCAGTTCTGTCATATATATTAAAAATGGGAATGTTTTAAATGAAGCAAAAAGATGCATTAAATCGCTTTTCATTTTCCAGTAAATTCTGGTTAGCTATGAGAGCTCGGAGACCTTAATTAACGCAGGAGTCAATAACAATTTGACATACTTGAGAGGAAAACACTGAGAACTGGGTTGATATTTCTGCTTGATGACTGTGTATTGCTTTTTCTTTAGAACACCCACCACCCCAATCCTTACAGGAAGCACTTTGCTGCTTCCCGTTTAACCCTACAATTAGCTGTGTTTCCATCCAAGACATCATAATTTACACGACACGTTTTCAATTCAGAAACTACTCCTGTTCTCGTCTTTAGGCAGATAAGAAAGGAATCTACTCATCTAACAGACAGCTGAACAAAAGTACTAAGTTAGCACACCACCGAGCAGGCAAAAATAAATACGAGTAATTCCCTTAAACACGGGGTGCTCTTGCTCTGAACCACGAATTTGCCTTGGAGCTCTTTTAGCCATTAAACTGGCAGCGGTCAAGAAACGGGACAGGAAAGGTAAGGAAAGCACTGAAGTAGGTCAGTTCCAACCAGCAGCTGGAAAGGCCAGAAGCGAACGCTTTCCAGCACCCCCGTGGGACTCCTGCTTGCAAGAGCCCGGCCAAAGCAGGTACATCCCCGAAGCAAAGCCGCGGCTGACAAACTCTGGCAGCTCCGCGGAGGCAGACGGAGCGACAGCCCTAGCCCTGGTGCTGGCTCTCCTGCCAGAGCCCGGCCCCCAGAAGGTTTCCCTCACGGCCAGTTCTGTCCCGGCGCCGGGACCCGCTCGGGACACGCGGGGCGGCGAGCGGAGAGCCCGGCTCAGCCCGCGCAGCTCCAGCCCCGGGGCACGACGTGCCCGCACGGCCCCGCGGCCAAACGTGCCGAGGGGTGCGGGGAGCCCGTAGCGGACCCCGAGAAGGGCTGTTCCCCCGGCGGAGGGCTGTCCCCCGGGCCGGGTGCGGGGTGCGCCCCTCCCCGCTCCGACCGCTCCCCGCCCGCCTCCCCGCG
>VYZT01010653.1:21873-38647 GCA_013400735.1 Pomatostomus ruficeps
TCCCGCGCCCCGGAGCAGCCCGGGGCCAGCGCCGCGCCCTCCGCGCAGGCCGAGGGCGGGACGGCTCAGCGGGGCCGGGCGATCCTTTGTGCGGCGGTGCCGGGCTGCCCGGCCCCGCTGTCTGGCGGCCGCGCTGGGAGGTGTCGGGAGGTCCGTGTCGGCGGCGGTTCCCTTAGAGCCGCCCGTGAGCACCGCTCGGGCTGCGGAGCGGCGCCCGGTCAGCCGGGCTGAACTGCGGGGTCAGGGCAGAGGGAGTAAATGGCTAAAAAATTCTGCTTCTAAATCGGTGTCACTCACGTAAAAGGTGTCTTTCAGCACGCACTCAGCTGTGCAGCGAGCACTGAAGCTGCTTTATTTCTGTAGTATTTATGTTATTACTGGATTTGCATAAACCGTTTCTAGTTATATCAAGTCTTGTCAGAGCTACAATATCATCTTGGCCTTATTTAAAATAGTGGCTAAATATGTCGGTTGTTGCGGTTTGGTAACAAAATCGAGTCTGTTTGCAGCAAGTGTAAAAAGTGTAATTGTGTCTTAATGGAGGGTACACCTGCTTTTGCAGGTGTACAAAGTGCTTATAGAGAAATGCTGTCTTTAAAATGAATAATTATTGTAAAAGCAATAAGGCTTTTCCTTCAACCAGGATGCAAAACACTTCTTACATAAGCAATTATTTTTTTTCTCAGCTGTGTAAGTAGTATGTCTTTAGTCTTTGGTCTGTACCACAAAGTTTTGTGTCATCCACAACCAACCTTGAATCCTAATAATAAGATTTGTTGTTTATGTTGCTGCTATGTTAAATTGCTTCCTTTAATACAATAAATCTGTGGTGAAAATTTATTTCACAGGTATAATGTCTGCATTCTGCATTTCTTTCTTCAGTAAAAGTGATACTTGTTTTACAGGTGCACAGTTCATGCAGAAATTACCATTCTGATTGAAAAAGTTCTGCCGTGTAGGGAGTAAAAGATCTCCTTGCATATGCTCTTCACTATTATCCTAGTGTTTTGGGAATGGGTTTCCATCACTAGTAAAGGGCTCTTAGATATATTTGCTGTACCAAGTGTGTGTGTGTATATTTTCATACCCATTGCAGGTATACTGAGTGACACAGTAACGGATCTGTCATATATTATGGTACACCATAAGAAAGTCAGATACCCACAGGAGGACAAATAAAGGCTGTTTGGGTTGGCTGATTGGTTGGACTGCAAAACTGGATGGGCTGCCGACTCATAAAAGTGGGTACTGTGAAATACACACAAAAGTTGGCTTCAGAAGTGCTCATCAGGGTTCATGCTATTCAAAAATGAAGGCTCCACAGAGAATTACGAGCATACTTCACACACATGAGCCAGAGATGGGAATTGACAAGTAGCTGAAAAGTATTTGGGTAGTTAATGCTGCAACATATTTGTATTTTTGATTTTTGTTTTCGTGTGCCTCAAACTCTCCCCCTTATTTATTTATGGTTTTTGGTAAGCAACTACATTTTTTCTGCACCTCAGTAGGTCACATCCCACATTTTTCAGCAATCACTGTTGCAAGAAGGCCTTTAGCATTTAGACCTCAGTTGCTGTGAACAGCTCTTTTCTCCGTGCGTTTGGAGCTCCCTTCAGCAAGATATCAGTTGATGTTACAAGGAGTCGTGGTGTGCTAACAGATGCACAGTCAGGAAAGAAGTGGCCATTCATGTGTCTCAAGATGAGTAGGAGAGGGAAATGAAGCAAATGGGATATACTTCACGTGTTCCATATCACAGTTATGCCTAGTGTTATTTTGTCCATGATTTTCACGTCATAGCTCGGTCCAGCTGCCCCTGAAGATATCAATGACAGGTGTCCACATTAAAATTTTGTATTATCAAACAGATGATGGCCTGCTGATAAATATTTCTGAGCTTCCAAGGACCAATCATTTTTCTCACTATCAAAGCATCTTTTACATTAATTTTTCTGTGAAGGCAAGGAAGCACAAACACGGCATTTCTGCTCTGGGAGAGCAGTGTTTTCCATCAAGTTCAAGTGCCACTGCAGGTCATCGTGATTGAACAATAGTGAATGTTGGGCAGTTAATCTGTAGAGTAAGTGCTACCATCTTCTATCCAATTTATAAATTAATTCCTGCAACAGCCAGCAATTTTTATTCACTGACTGAATAGTTCCAGCACTTCAGTTCTTGCATTTGTTATAAGCAGTTGCTCTTTTAATTCAAATACTACAAACACAGTGTGGGGAACAGAACCCAAGAAACACAGAGGTGCCCCTGAAACACTGGGCCGGGGCTTGCCTGCCCAACAGCGTGTCAAATTAAAAATTGTGGCAGCGTAGAGCAGATTGTATTAAACAATGGAGGAACAATAAATGGTGTTCTTTATTAGTGTCTGTCCTAATTTATTAAAGGAGATCATGAGATAATAAATTTTATCATAAATTGCCTAAGATGAGTTTTTATACAAAACCTAGAAGACCATCATGCTGCAGTTACTGTGTACCTCAGAATCCTCTGAAAATTTTGGTGTTTTGTGTATTTATATGAGACTGGAATTGTGTTAGGTTTTTTTTATTGTTGCATGGACAATGCGAGCTCCTTCTTGTTTTATTTTAATTTTTTTAATGTATACATTAAAGAAGCTTCTTGCTCAAACTAGCTAAATTTCTGCATCATTATGCCAGGGGAGGGACTGTGTCAGAACTTTGTTACTTTGATGATTTATAACTGCCATCTAATTTCTGACTGGAAATTTATTCACGGCCACTTCATACCTACTTGCACTTCTGTTAATATTTTCTGTTATCTCATATAGTTCTTATCTTTCTCTAGAATTTACAGAATCCCAGAATCATTCAGGTTGGAAAACACCTCTGAGATCAAGTCCAACCTTTGACTGATCACCACCTTATCAACTAGGACCATGGTCCTGTTGTTTCTTGAACACCTCTTGGGGGTAGTGACTCCACGACCTGGGCAGACCATTCCAATGTTTAACTACTCCTTCTGTTAAAGAATTTCTCCTGCTGTCCAGTTTGCACCTCCCCTGGTGCAGCTTGAGGCTGTGCTCTCTTGTCCTGTTGCTGATTGCTTGGGAGTAGAGGCCACCCCCCGCCTGGCTACAGCCTCTTTCAGGTCACTGTAGAGAGTGGTGAGGTCACCCCTGAACCTCCTTTTCTCCAGGCTAAACAATCCCAGCTTCCTCCACCAGTCCTTACGTGGCTTGTATTCCAGACCCTTCCCCAGCTTCACTGCCCTTCTCCAGCCCTTCAAAGCCTTCCTTGTAGTGAGGGGCCCAGAACTGGACACCGTACTCAAGGTGTGGCTTCACCAGTGCCAAGTACAGGGGGAGAATTTATGCCTCCTAATGTGTTCATAGAAAGCAAACTTGTTCTGGCTAAGGATTATGTTAAACTGGATAAACCACTATACCTTAGCTTCCTTTCATGAAACAGATTTTTCTGTTCATCATTTTTAGTTTGGTGTTTTGGGGTTTTCACTTCTATTCAGCTCATGTTTCTTTACCACATCTTATAGCATAGTACTCGGCCTTCTTGCTAGGCTCTTATACAACTATTTTCCCTTTTTGCTTCTGGGAATACTTTGTTTCTTGCATGCTAGGCCTACAAACAATGTTTTCAAGTCTTCATGCTGTTTGACTCAGCTACGGTACAATATGGTAACCACTCATATGTGTCCTTGATTTTATCACAGCTTCCCATTATTGGAGAGTTTGTTTTTATTAATCCCTCTGTGTAAGGTCTTGCTGTTGTCTGTTGTTAAATTGCATGCCATTATCAATACCCACTTATGGTCATCCAGTTTCAATCTTTTTCTGCATGTATGATGCTACTTGGTGTTATCAGGAAATGTCATTAGATGTAAGTTTAATTATGGTAAATACTCAAAGCTTTTAAAAATTCAAAAGCCTTGACCAAAAACTCATTCTTTATTAACTCCATTAGTAACCTCCTGATTCAATAGCCTTCCATTCAGTGTAGGCCACTGTTATCTCTGCCATCAACATACTTGGTTCCTTTCCCATCTTTTTTATCTTAACTGATATGGCACGGTATCAAAAGTCCATACCCGTACAGCACATACAGCTTAGTGTAAAACTTCTGTATAAGGTTCCTGCGTTTCCTTTACCTATAAAAATTAGCTGTCTTATCAAAGAAAGATGTCAAGTAAGTTTGGCACAATCTACCTCTGGTGAACCCATGTGATATCTTCTTTGATGATCATTTGTTTTCTTCTCTGTCTTTGCATTTTGTGAGAAAGAATAATTATTCTCAGTAGCTTGCTGGCTTTTGATCAAATTCATAGACCTGACATATTCTTGATTGCTTTTTCTCCTTTTAAATATAGGCACTATGCTTGGATTTTTTCTGCTTTTGAGTTTATAGATTTATTAAAAATCCTTTCTGCTGCATCTTTCATCTCCTGTGCCCATTCCTTCAGAACACGGGGATGAAGGTGATTCAAATGCTGCATTTTCAGCTTCCAATTCCTGCTTTCAGCTGTGTAATTTGTCCTATATTTTAACGAGTTTGTGCAACCTTTTTTTTTTTACCTTTGGATAGATATTCAAGCTGTGCTCACAGAACCACAGAATATTTGAGATTGAAAGATACATCTGGAAGTCATCTGTCACCACCCTGCTCAAGCAGGGCCATCTAGAACCAGCGGTGCAGGGCCGTGTCCAGATGGATTTTGAGTGTCTTCAAGGATGGAGGTCTCACAATCTCTCTGGGCAACCAGTGCCAGTGCTCAGTCACCTTTACACTGACAAAATGTTTTTTGATACTCAAAGGGAGCCTCATATGTTTCAGTTTGTGCCCATTGCCTCTGGTCCTGCTACTGGGCAGTGCTGAAAAGTGCCCATTTCTGTCCTCTTTGCACTCTTTCTTTGGATATGAGACCCACCCTGAGGTTTCTCCAGGCTCACCAGTTCCAGCCCTCTCAGCCTCTCCTCATGTGTGAGATGCACCTTCCTTCAGGTTCACCCAGATTGTTGTGGAAACCTAATCCCAGAAAGTGATCCTTACTGTGTCAGAGTGGTTCCCGTAGAAGGGTTGTAGGTGACTTTTCTTGTTTTCCATTTTAATTCTGTGTATTCAGAAGAAACTCAGACTGCACAAATATATGATTTTGACACAATATCAAACTGCCACCACCTTATATTTTTAAGGGCTTTTGCATATGCAGTGTTTGAAATACAAAACTTTGCATGTGGAATTGTGTATTGTGTAATACTGAATTAATTTGGTTGGCATAAAAGCTCCATTTTAAAAATTTTTAATTAGGAAAGAAATTTTTTCTCACTTGAGACATTGTTTTAATTAATTAATGAGTCTTGTGCTATTCCTACAACCAGTTCTGGCCATATTATTTACTTAATACTACTATTTATTAGCTATTTCAGTACTAGTAGAAATACATGTTAAAAAATAGCCCCATCAAAGGGCTGGCTGAGTGTCATGATGATTGTGTCACTGTGGAATCTAATCTTTTCTTCTAGATCTAGAGGATCTGATCATTACTGTAATTGCAGACTTCTAAACTTGGGATTGTTTGGCCCAATAGAAATCCCATACTGAAGAATAGAATATAAATTGTGTATGTGTTCTTTCTTGATTTCAAATTTTCTTTTGTGCAAATGGGATAATAATGCCAAGTTAACAAAACAAGACTTTCTGTGGTTCACCTGTCTGCATCAAATCTCAGAATCTATGCTAATCTATATTTAAAAAGAAAACAAGCTAGGATTGAACCCAAAGAGCATCAAAAACCTCCTGTCCAAATTCAGAAGTTTATATATGTGTAAAATACTGAACACAGCTCTACTGAACCTACAAACTCAGAGCAAAGATTTTGAACGTGTAACAAGTACTATCATTTCACAACCCGCCTTTGTTCAAGCAGTCTTCCCATCACTGGAGGAAAATATGCACAGAAATGGAGTTACTCTGTCCAGAGTTTGTAGAGACATGTTCTGTACTCTTTGTCTTCTTGCTGTAGTGGAAGAGGCTAATGTGAGAAATGAGTGCTGAAAACAGTGGGGAAATGGTTTCCAAGGAGCATGTCATCCCAAGAGAGAAAGGAAGCACCAGGGCTCAGCAGAGCTGGCAACTACATGGCACAGGGTCAGGCCTCTGTGGGGAGGAGGTAGGAATGGTGGAGTGTGCTTAGGAGGGATGTGCACGAAAGTGAAGTATTGGGCAACACCTTAAGGCATTCCAATGTCAGGTTCAGAAAGAACTCTCACTACTTATTTAGGCATCAAACCAAGGTGCTGCTTGGTGCTAAGGGGCATGGAGGATGTCTGCGTATAATGTTCTGATCCACAGATTTCTGTGAGATTTTAAAGAGATTCCAGGAAGACTCATCACTATTTCCCAGCATAATACAACTATATACAGAACAGCCTTTAGCTAACGTGTTCTCTACATACCTGCAATAGTAAAACGTGTCTAAAATACGGTATTTCTTAGAATGTTGGTGCATGACTAAATGTTCAAATCCTTATCTGAACCCTTGTAAACCATGTTTAAAAGGCTGAGCTTTTATCAAAACACTCAGTCACGTGTTTTCACAAATGTTTTCTTCACCTAAATAAACTGTTATAACACTATTTTGTTAAAAAAATTTAAACAAAAACAAATGAAAACCGCAGGGAATCTAACCTCAGAAACTTCTTGTTGTGACAAGAATTTTAAGTCACTTTCATTCAAAAACCGGAAGACTTTAGGACTTGCAAAATAATGTGATTTTTGTCAAGCATCAGGCTTGTAATGTTGTATTCTAAAAAATAATG
The DNA here is from genome assembly GCA_013400735.1 of Pomatostomus ruficeps. Classification (NCBI taxonomy): domain Eukaryota; kingdom Metazoa; phylum Chordata; class Aves; order Passeriformes; family Timaliidae; genus Pomatostomus; species Pomatostomus ruficeps. Next base: position 28,682 of record VYZT01010653.1, read on the forward strand.
TCCCAAACATACATTAGGAAAAAGAAGCTGAAAAACAGCATTCATGCACCTTCAATGGTATTGTCAGTAATACTCCCTTAGCAGGATTTTACTCACTGAATTTTGGGTGTACTAAAGATGTAGTACTCTTATTTTTTTACATATGCATGAAATAAAGCCAGTTATAAACACATAGCTCTGTCAAAGCAACAGTTCACTTGTCATTCTGATGAGCTGATTTTGGGACTGTGCTTTGTCTACCTGAAGTGTGGGCTGTTGGCAGAAGAGGTGTTTGGGCTTCACTCCTCTTTTGCAGTTTATTCCCATCCTCTTCCTTATGCTGGCACCTGGATTTGTGGGTGATGCTGTACAGTGGCTCAGAATACTGATTAGACTGTAAACTAACCTGGCTAAGAATGTGGGGAAAAAAAGAAATCCTTTTTTTTTTTCCTATCAGATTGTTTCCTTGTTCCATCTCACCTTTTGGCTGCATAAATATCACCATCAGTGTTCTAAAGTGGTACTGCAGCTTTCAGCTGCACCCACTGGTAATGGCTGATTAAATTGACCATGCCAGTGCAGCCTGGGGAGATGGCTCTGCTGAAGATTGCAGTGTGCAGTACAGGCACTTGGACTGGTGATGGATGGACCATTTCAGATATTTTGCTTCTCAGCAGTTTGCTAAGATGAAGGGGAGGACAGACTTTGCTCCTTTTCATCACATGACTGAGAGCAGGTGATACCAGAGAGAAAATAAAATAAACTGCATTCTTAAAATGATGTGAAGAACAGTCTGGTTGTTGCAGAGATCAAGTCAACTCATCAAGCATTTCTAGATACCTGAACAGATGGATAAAAGTAGAATTTGGGCCATATGGTGTGTGAACCTATATCGCTGTTACTATTTTTAATAGAAAATTTTAAGATGAAATACATGATGATCCAGAGTAAATTTTGATGTTTATTTTTAATCCTCCTCTGTGTTAGTTGCTCTGGAGTAATTTACAGGAGGGCTAATATTGCAGTACTGCTCTTACAACTTCAAGTCACGAATCAACTTCCTTGACACACTGGAATAGAAAGAATTGCTCAGTATAGTTTTCTTTTAATCTTCATAATGTGACTACCTTTTGTTTCTTAAATGCCTTTCTCTTCAGTAAAGATGTTTGCACAGTGTGTTGTCATTAGGAGTAAGAATTAACATGATCTGTAATAGATAAGTTGATTCTTTGGAGCTAATGTTTTAAAGAGGTTTCAAAAATGTATCAGAAATACTTCACTGGTTTACCAGTCAGATGCATTAATTTAATTAATTGAGTTTTGAATGTAAATGAAGGGGTAAATCTGTGAGTTGTTAGTAACTGGTGTAAACAAACCAGCCTTGTTGCATCATCAGCCTAGTCTGATAACTGGCATGTTGAGAGACTTCCCATCCAAAACTCCAGGTACAGAGTCGGCTGGCTTGTTACTTTGTCTTTCAGGGAAAGTAAAGTTCACCACTTTTACTTACAGTTTTTCCAGTATTTTTCATCTCTGTCAGAAAGGACCTGCTCAGCTTTTCACCTGCACTTGCAGGTCCACTTTTGAATGGGTAAACAATGCAGAGCTCTCAATGAATTTCACTGCTTTGTCTAGTAGGTAATGTTTTTTTCTAATGCTTTTCCGTGATGTCAGTAATGTGTAACCACCTGCTGTACAATGCAAAGGAGAGAGCATTCTAATGTCAGAGGTATAGTGATACAGAAAAAAACACAGCCTGTAAAACTTCCCAAACTCTTGAGGACACACGAGTCCATGCAAAATTAGGTACATATCATAGAATCGTAGAACATTCTGAGTTGGAAGGGACCCAACTGGCTCATCGAGCCCAACTCCAGGCCCCACGCAGGACACCCCAATAATCACATCATAAACCTGAGAGCATTTTCTGAATGCTTCCTGAACTCAGACAGGCCTGATGCCATGCCTGCCTTCCTGAGCAGCCTGCTCCAGGGCTCAACTACCCCTGAGGCAAAAAATTCTCTCCTGATATCCAACCCAAACCTTCCCTGACCCAGCCCCATGCTGCCACCCCATGCTGAGTCCTGCCACTGGCCAAGATATGGTGCATCAGAAAATATCTGGGAACAGTAATAGATTAATGGCTTTAAAGTAGTTCCCAGAGCCTACTTGTAAATCAGATGATACGGTACTGCTGGAGAAACCAAGGTCTGTGCTGCTGTGGCGGTAAAAACAGAATAGGAAATCTAAATGATTCCTTGGCTGCCTTGAAGTCATTGTCTAATATTAGCCCTGTCAGCAGCGCCTGGCTCTTTGTCAGTCGGCGCTCAGGAGGAGGTGGTTACCAGCCAGGAGAATATGACCAAGGCTTTTAAATACTGTTGCTTGGAAAGTCTCATTAATGGCTGAATATGAAATCAATGTGCAATAATTCTTTCAAGCAGCATCTTTTTAAAAGCCTTTAGCAATCTGTCATCCTCGTCTCCCTCCTCCCAGTTAGAAAGCCACATTAGTCAGGAGAAATCACATCATCCTGGGAAGTTTCAAACTGCATCCGCTGATGCTGTGAGGAAAATGCCACTGTGCAGGGACACAGGTGCAGTTACACTGACAGCTTCTTCTCATCCTCATCTTGGATCATCCTGGAGGGACAAGCAGAAAGAAACGGGGAAGCGGGCGAGATTCTGTCAGGTGCATGGGAGCAGTACCAAAGAGAAAAATGGAATACGCTCTTCCAGGAGACAAAGATCGCACTGTCTGTGAGTGTTAGCTCAACTTTTTCAGATCTGTTTTGAGAGAGGGGAGGATTTCAATACTGGTAATTTGTTCTGAGTTTAGCCACCTGTTCAGCATACCTTAGCCTTTGCTGTCATTCTGGTACAAATGTTTAATCTTTTGAGGGTTTTAAACTGATAATTCATAGCTTGTAGTTATTTTGGAGGTGGCTTAAGCTCCCACAGTGTTTGACATATTGGAAACCTCAGCTTTGAAAACACCCATATTTTAAGAGGAGATCTTTAAGCCTCTTATTTTGTGCAATGTCATTAAATACTACTCCTGAGGTTAGTCTGCCTCTTTAACTACTAAGCGGCAAATTTTATCATAGTAAAAAACATGGGTGAGGGAAGCCCCTGTCTTTATTGGAGAAATCCTGAGTCATTTACTTCATGATGCATCATCGACAATAATTGGGTGTGGTTTTGATTTTCAGCTGCTATTGTAACAGGACTACGAAAGCTAACAGTATCTTAATCTGATATGTGCTGGCAAAGGTTTTTCTCAGAATACACACAAAATGCCTTGCTTATTAAAGTGCGATATCTGTGCTTGCAAGGCTGTAATAGATGTAAGTATTAGAGTATTTATCTATCAAAAGCAAACTCTTTTCTGCGACTAGGGAATTCTCTATTAAAACAGTGTTTCCATCACATAGTAGTAGGCGACGTTATGTTTGATTATCTTTTAGTATTTGCCTTGATTTTGATTTTTTAAGGTTTTTTTTTACTGTCTTGTAATTGCAAACACAAGGCTTAGTCTTCAGTTGAGATGATGGTTTTTCCTAACCCAAGTCAGTGCTCTATTAAAATAAGCACTGGGGAAGTGTTAAAGACCCAAAGTAGTTTGATGGGTTGTTCTTTAATCCTGCAAAATATATCTTGGGTTTAGAATGAGTCTCTACCACTTTCAGCAATGAAAAAAGGAGAATTGTAGTTAAACATATGTATGTGAGTGAAATAATTTTTAGCAGTATGGATCTAAAATATATATGTTCATGGAGTTGTGAATGAGGAGGAAAGGATTTTCTTTCTTGATTCTGTTAACAGGAGCTTAGATAAAACTACACTGTACTGTAAATGGTTACAATTGAATGACTTTGCAGTGTGACTTTTGTGAATTAGAAGTGGCATAAAAACATAAGTGGATTTTTTGTTGGTCTCTGCTGAGTTCATAGAAAACTCTTGATTCTTAAAATTTTCAAAAACCATGTTCCTACTCAGTACATCAGCTGTTTCTGACTATCTTGCTTCACTTGTTAACAATTTTTTTCATATATCATCTGTATGAAGTACACCAAAGAAGAATTGCTTTTAGTCTTCTCTCTGTTCTGGAACTTTCATTTCCAGCACTCATTTTGGACAATTAATGTAAAAAAAAAAAAAAAAATGCCCTGGCCATAAATGTAATCCCTGTCTCCTGTATCAGGTTGTATCAGAAAGTGACTCATAAGAAGCAGCAGCAACTTGGGGGAAACTTTAGAAATACATACAGCATATTGCTGAAAAACCTTGATTTAGTGTCATTACTCACTTTAGATAATATTTCCTATCAGTAACTGATGGGATGATGGTAACATAATAGTAAGCTTAATTATTTTAAAAATTTCCTCTCTACTTTGTACATTATTCATTACCATGTCATTCTGCCAGAGACAACTAAAAATAAACAAACAAACCTGACTGTCAAACGGGAGTAATACTAATGATTCTAGTTATTATCTAAGTTGAAAGTGGTTAAAAGTAAAAATTCAAAAGTACATGGAATAGATTCCTCTAGAATAATATGCTGTATTAATAGGAAGATGAGATTTTATTTTAAATTCCTTCTTCTTGACATCCGCTGAAACAAACTTGCTGTCCCTTTACCTCACTTTCTAATATAAAAGCTTTTCCTTGAGTCTAATTTTTTTTTCAGATTACCACTTATAAGGATAAACTTTTTAGTGTGTCCTGAATTTCTTGAAATAAAAGTGTAGCATTTATATCACATGCAGAAATGTAAAAGCTGTTGTGACTTTTTTTCCTTTTTTAATTTTGGACTGTTGTAAAAAAGGAGTGTGTGAATTCTGGGCAAAGAAAATTGGGAGGAAAAAAGGCAGAGGCCTCCTGTTTTCCCCAACCAAGAAGTATATTTTTTTAATATTATCATGATACTTGTAGGTAAAAACAGCTGAGCCCTGACAGTGTTGATGAACAACAGCATGAGCTCAAACCAAGGAACTTTTCTCACAGTTAGAAGTGCATGTACAAGAATATGTGCGTATCTGCATACAGGAAAGAAGGCTTTTAGGAGTGAGAGGTTTGGGTAAGGATCTAAGCTAGAAATTCAGAGCTATAATTTATGGTACATCAGGCATATTATGAGATTTAATTATTGCTTTTAGAGCTTTGTGAGGATGAAACATTCTTTGTAAGCATGAAGTGTAATACTTCTGTCTCTTGTACTGAAACACAGTATACAAAATAGGATATTTTAATGGTATCACACTGGAATTTTGTAGTTGCATAATTAATAATTTTCTGATTCCTTGATAATATTGGAAATTTTATGGGAATGCTCACATGCATAAAATCTACCCTTCAACTTTTAAAAATTGCTTTAGTGGATTTTCTAGTCATTACTTACATATGTCATGGGAGATATTATCTATAGATTGGTGGAGACATCCTCCATTTTTTCCTCTTTTGATTATAGGCGACCATGAGTTATACAGACCACACAGCTTTGCAAGTGACAGGCTTGTTAGGCAGTAGGAAATGAAGTACAGTAAATAAATAAATAGTGTGGGTTTATGTTAGCATAGACTAATGTATGTATGCCATCTGTCATATTTCTAATAGGAGTGTAATCTTCAGATTTTTCTAAGCAAAATGTAAAGCTGCCTGTGCTACACAAGAGACCTCACTCTTAATGGAACAATTTTGTGATGAGTTCGTTAAGATTCTTAATAATTTCACAAGGGTCTCAACCTACTTCTTATTCATTGCTTTCTTTGCCCACCTCTTGCATACTTTTAATGGCTTCAGGAAGGGGAGCAATGGTGGTTTTACTTACATAAGGAACTTTAGTCACAGCATAGTTCTTGGTCATTGAAGTTTATAAAAATACAGGATTTTTCCAATATGCAAGTAAGTTCTGCTAATAATATTTTAGAAAGAATGGGAAAGACAAAGCATTTGGAGCCAAAGAAATCTGTTAGAGGAGGATTTTGTAGCCTGAGTACTTTTTGAGGAACTGAAAGAGGAGAACCATTATCTGCTTAAAGGGATAGATGATAAACATTCATGTTAAATTTTAATTAACTTTCATATCCTAACCTAAGAGTTAGAAAACTGATTTCCAGTTCTGAGCAGTGATGAAAAGGTGTAAATTAACCCATTACAAGACCATGTAAAAGCCTTTTAAGAGTTGGTCAAAAGGAACTTATTTAAAACTAGCAAGGTGCCTATATTCTACCTTAATTACAAGAACAAATAAAAATTATTCTTCCTAGTTAGGGGCTGAAATTTCATTAACATTTGGAGAGATGGTGTATTTTTTACTATTTCTGAGAAGAAAATCTATTCATTATAGTTAGAGGGAAGATTGTGACGTAACTAGGTAACCAGTAAAAGGGAAGAATTGGGCATTCTTACATCTATGCCATATTTCACTTACTAGTGATAGCTTTCAGGATTTTAGATAATTCAGTCTTCAGTGGATTGTCTCTGTCTGCCTCTACCTCTCATTCTGCCTTCCTTCATCCATTTTTGTGAGGAAATGGAACTAATCTAAAGAGCAATAGACCAGTTTTCTTGATCAGCTTTTAAGAAATTCTCTCATCATGGACCCCAAAGAAAGGTGCACCCTGAGATACTAGTAGAAAAACTCCATGGAATTTTTGGGTTATTTTGCCAGCTGTCTGTATGTCAGTGAGTACCAATAAAGTACAAGAACAGTCATGTGTCCCATGATGGCTGGCCTTGCTCGTGGCAAGTATGGTCAAGATGATGGTCAGGTTTGCCAAGAGCCTGGTTATGATTTCCTTGAAATTCTGCCTGTAGCGAGCCTTAAAACTATGGTTTTTGAAGAAACCATTCTCTGTTCACCCACTGGTTTGTCTGTGTCTTCATCTAAATGGGCAAAATTCCGCAGTACTTTAAAAGTTCTAGTGTGGACGTGTTCAGATTGTTCCAGGTGTGTTGGCAGTATACAGCCTGGCTCTGTACGAAAACCATTTTAAGAAGACAAGGTTATGCATAGCCATGCATATTCTGAGTTTTGTCCTGAAGTTACTAGGTGAATTTAACAGTGTCTTAAATAGAACAAGTATTCTAGTCCATTATGTTTTCTCTTCCATTTTAATTAAGGAATTCTGGTAAGATAGCTAGTTCTACTTAGAGAGGAACAGCCAGTCCAGAACAGCACAGTTTAATTAGAGTTGGATGCATTTTGAAAAAGTACTCAACCATGGAAGAAGGGCACTTGGAAAAAACATAGGATGGTGTTGTCACACTGGAAATATTCCCACAAGGAAATGAGTCATTAACTTGTCCTAGTGTTTTGCACAATCATTGTCATTGTGGGTGAGTGTGATTGTCTGTGCCTGTGAGTTGGTATGAATATTTGAGTTTCAGGTAACTGCTGGATGCTGAATCTGTTGTAAGTAACTCAGAGTATGATTTTGCATGCTTTAAATAGGCAAGAGAGATTAAAATAGCACTTTGGTGATAGGGTTAACAAAATTCCTAAAGGTAACAAGTTAATGTGTTCAGCTGGTACGAGGGATGGCTTCCGAGTTTTATTGCATGGCAAGCAGTCGTTTGAGATTCGGCTGTGTTGGTACATGGTCGGAGTAGCTGGGCCCCTTCACAACTTGTACCAACAAGTAAATCATAGTTGATGTAACAATTAAGAGCAGGTGTTCTGTTGGTGGTTATTTCTGCAGACCTCCACAACTGTGCATTATTTACTGTACAGTTTTTACTTCTTATATACCGTATCTTGGTTTATAGTGTGTTAAATTTGGAAGATGTTGGTGTTCTTCCTATGCAGTTTGCTAGTGTTTGCATACTCTTGTTAATGAAATTTTTCAGGGGTCAAAATTAATCCCTGTCTAACTAGGCTATATCAGACTGATTGCTGAGGGTTTCTCTTAAAAATGAAGTCTCTTTACATGTCCTGAGTAGAACTGGAGTTATCCTAGGTATTGTTTTCATTAAATCTGTCCTAGATAGTGCCATACATGTAGTTGTAAATAGAAAAATAAGAGTTAAGTAAATCTAGATACCTGGTGCAGATGACAAGAAAAAATTTCAGAGGGCTATATAGATAAATATCTAATAATTCGAAATATCACCATTCTCTGGTGATCAGAATTCCATACCTTTTCTGGTTTATTAAGGACTGTTTGTAAATCACTAGTTTTGCCAGCAGTTTAAAAAACTTGGGTGGGTTTTTTTATTTGTGTGCTGTGGGATTATTTTTTTAAAATCCAGTATACTAGTACCATCCTTGGAGGGAGTAGAAGCCTTTTTCTAATTTTTTTTGTCGTTTCTCAGTCCGTTCATTGCTAGTTGTGTGGTTGCTGAATTCACGGTGGTGTTTTATGGGAAACATGGAATGATTCTTAACATTTTTTTTCTCTTTTTTTTTTTTTTTTTTATAACTCACTGCTCAGAATTCCCCACTCTACCAATATCTGCAGGATTTGGGACACACAGATTTTGAAGTATGTTCCTCAGCGTCGCAGAAGGCAGAGCAATGTGCAGCAGCAGAAAGCCAAAGAGAGCAGACTGTGCATGCTGCCCAGAAGGTGAGCACACTCCTATTGCCGAGTATTTATCTTCTCACAAGAGAACTGCCTTGCTTCACAAATAGGAGAAATCAGAACAGGGAGAAATCGCTTCCTGTAGTTAAAAAAACAAAGGAAAAAAACTCCAGACAATAAACCACCGCCCATTATCGTATCTTGAAGTCGTGGTTAATCAGTATAGTTTGGCGTGTTTCTTTGCACTTACGTAAGCTAGGGAAGCAAGAGGCTTTGATAAATAAGTTTTTCAGTGTTGAAAGTTATCTTACGTAGTGGATCTTATTATCTTAGCTTAGCATGACATTCTGGGAATAGAACCTGTAATTTTCTAGAACAGAATATTTATCGTTTCCAGCCCTTCCCAGGCATTTAGTTGCTAAGTATAGCTTTGTCTGTGACAAAACGTATTAAGAAAGAGGATTTCTGGGAAGTAGAAATGCAATAACCAATCTGAATGAGATCGTTGATGTGGATAGATATTGCATTTGTAATAATGATTGCTTCTATCACTGGTCACAAAGCAAGGCTGAATTTAAATCAGGATTTAGCTCACAATTTCCTTTATTTTGAGCTACAAGTATTCATGTAAAGATTAGGTCTACTACTCTTGCTTTTCAGAATTGCCAGTTGGGACTCACCATAACCCTCAAGAAACCACCTGAAAATATATTTTCTCTTTACAGCTAATGGCTGTTTTGTGGTATGTTTACACTGAGGATACCTATTCTGACTTAGTGTAGGAAAACTTTGATTAAATGTTTGTTTATTTATTTATTTATGAAATGTTAACATTTTTTCACTGTTAATGAAAAATTAGGATGACATATTTCATTGGTTGATATTCTGTTGGTTACTATGAAGTAATGCATGGACTGTCACTTAGCTACATTATTTTGCATATTTACTTTTGTGGGAGTCAGAAAATCAGTATGATATTGTGTTTGTGTATATAATTTCTGCTGAATTTTATACAAAAGGCTGTGGGGTTAAGAACCTCAAAATTGTTAGGATACACTGCTTTTAAAAACCTCAGGTATTCTGGTTTTTTCCCCTCCCTTCCCCTCAAGCATTTTACACTTAATTTTATTATGTTGGGAGCAATTCCTGCAGCATTATGTCAGATGTAGAAGTAATTCTTCATGGTTTACCTTGCAGCTTGAAGCGAGTGGGTGTATGAAAATGGGCTGTCCATTTCTTATGATACTAGGTGATGTTCATGTTGTCTCATCTCTGTCTAGACAAGGATACATAGTGGAAGTGAGGAAGAAACCTGTGTGTAATTTCTGGTGATACATTGTCTTAGGTTCCTCCTGCTGCAATTCCAGTACCTTTTCTTTGTAATCTGATGTCAGAAAGTCAGTTTTTGTCATTTGGTTTCTGTGTCCAATTTTGGTAGGGTATCTCAATAGGAAAGAAAA
>VYZT01010655.1:0-53555 GCA_013400735.1 Pomatostomus ruficeps
GCCCATCTCCACTTTCTGCTCCCTGTTGACTGCATTGTCTGCTTTCACAGACACTGAGTGGGAAAAAACCTCCCCAAATAAACCAGTCTAAGTTCCAAATATACACCAGAATTTCTCTGCTTAGTGTAAGAAATACAATCAAAGACATTTAGAATAATTTTTAGGGTTTCTAATACAGCAAAAATTAAACGTAATCTTTAATTTTACCTTGCCTTAATTTTCAGATAAGGTGAGGAGCTTTTTGTTTGTTTGTTTGTTTGTTTGGATTTTTTGTTGTTGTTTTGGGTTTTTTTTAATTCACTGATTTTATGCACTACCAAGCTGAGAAACAGTATTTACTTTCCAGTTTGTTTGCTGTTTCCCAATTGTGGTACAGGTTTCCTACAGCAAAAAAATAGAATTTGAGTAAAAGAAAAACTCCATGAAAATAGGTAACACAATTCAGGATTTTTTTAAAATATTTTTGAGAGCATTTCCTATTTTGATTACTTTTTCTACAAATCTTTTCTCTAGCATATAATCAGAACTGGAATTATCAAGTGCCCTACATCATAGAGTGTTTGTTTTTAATCTTGTTCAGAAATTAGAATGCTCCAAAATTAAAGTTTTTTAAGCTGCTCTTGTCATTTATTTTCTGAATAAAGGTTTCCAAATTTTCATATGCCTCTGAAGAACTAATATCTTGAAAATTAGATTAACCTGGAACTGTTTTTCAGTATACATATGTATTTTCCTTTTTATATTGTTAGCTGGAGAGCAGACTAAACATCTTTCAAAGGATGTTTTCAAGAGTAGCCAGGGGAAATCATCACTAACCTAAGCATTGTTTGTAATGCTGAATTGGAAACCTGGTACCTCTTCCTAGCCTCTGAAATCACAGGAGTATCTCCAGAAACTAATTCAGAAAATCTGATGAGGAAGGACCCACAGCTCTTAATTTTATCACTTAGCTAAGATAACTAATGTAAGGGAGGTTGGAAGTTGGGCCTTAAGCTAGGACTCAGTTGTCAGTTCTTAGAAAATAATTTTGTACTGGAAAATTTGGTCTATAAATTAAAGAAAGGTGTGTAATTATACATAAGAAATGGGTGGGATTTCTGCTTTAAGAATAGAAAGCATTTAAGCCGTAGCTTCAGAACTGAACTCTGCTATCCTGTAATACTTCCTATCCATAGCAGTGCTGGCTGGTGTACATTCCACAGCCAAAACATGTGACTGCCTCCCGTTTTACACGTCTCCTCTCTCACAGGAGTAACAGCTCCTCCTTTCCCTTTCAGGAGCACATTTACAAACTGATGAAAAGCGATTCTTATCCTCGTTTTATACGATCCAGTGCCTACCAGGAGCTGCTACAGGCCAAGAAAAAGGTATTGGTCCATCTTGCCTTTGTCTTGCCACTGTGCAAAGCAGTGGTTATGTTTGCAACAATACTCAGTCTTCTCTCCCCTGTGCCAGTGCAACTGGATATCTGGTAGGTGACCAGCTTGGCGTTTTTGGAGGGTCACATACACACAGGAGTTCAATATACATATATGTGTATATATCCTGCATGCGGGCATGTTTCAATAAGTTAATCTAGCAAAACTTATTTTTATTTTTACATCCCATATTGTACTGTTTTCTCTGTTATGAAGCACCTTAAATTGCAAAGTGCTTTACAAATACATTAAAAAAATAAAATAAAATCCCAGAAGAATAGTCTTTCATGTTTGCAAGTTTGCTTATGTAATAGTTGTTGTTCTCTTTATTCCACCTATGCAAGCTACAGAATGTGTTTAGAAACAATCTTATTCATATGAATAACTTCTAACTTCAACTATAAATATAGGGGTTTCCTAATTTTGTTTCTTTCCCTATTACTACATGGATAGTTTTGAGTAGGCTAGGAACCTGACTTGAAAGACTGATCATGTCACACTTTGGCAAACATCGGTTCATGTCTTGGTACATAATATTTGCTTAGAAAAGTCCAGTTTATGGAATGGGTTCTGAATAGCCACAGCCCAGGGTATGTGGAGCAGCTTGTACAATGCAGATTTCCATGATGATAAATAATTCTATTAGTGGGCTCTAAACAGTAATCTCCTAGAATCAGCTGGGAGCCCTGTGCCTTGCAAAATCAGGGCCCCAACTGTTACTGGAACAAGGTAGTTATTAACACCATAGCATTCTATTGTTTATAATGACAACCTAAAATTATATGAAAGTATTGTGTGATTTTGTTTTTTGTTCAAACATTGATTTCTGAAGATCCAATATAGAGAGAGATGTTGAAAATACCAGAAAGCTTCAACTGTCCATGTGAAGTCTTTAAGTTTGTGAATGTCAGTTCATTAACACAAGATGTGCACTTCATTATTTCTTTTTACTTTCAGTTTTTCTTTAAATTCAAACGAGTTTGATCCCCATAAAAATTATTTTTGTCGAGTACTATATCTGCTTTGCCCATCCCCTGTTTTGCCAAGTCCCATTACAGCCTCATACCTGTGTTTGCTTCCTGATTTATCCAAACTTTGTTTTGCAGTCCATTGTTTCATCAAACCTCCTTTTCTACTCCATTGTTCTTGCTTTTCTTTTCCCCCTCCTTTTTCTTTTTGTTTTCTTTTGTTTTATTTATTTCAAATTTAAGTTGGAAAACACTCTGGATCGTCGAACATCTTTTGAGAAATTCACACGCAATGTGGTAAGTTTGTTGCCTCGGAAGACTAGTAAGCCTGATGGGACATCCTTCTCCCCTTCCCCTCACTGATCCCTACTTTCCCTTTTGCTTCTCTAACTTGATGGTTAAAAGTATATTCATCACAGCTTGTGAATTTTCCGGGGAATGACAGCTTTATAATGTGCTTTCATTACAACCCCTCCTCCCTAGTCCCTTTCCCACTGATCTCAATAGTCACACATGGAGGAATGGACCTTGGGAAGCCATGCTTTTTGCATTAGGAAGCATGAAATTAGTCACTTTTTACCCCCTTATAATTTTAGTAAAGAATCTGTGTAAACATGCTTGATCTTGTTTCTTTTCCTGGTGCATTCTAAAATACTAAGTCTAAAACAGTTGAATACATTGCATTTCCATCCGGCCTTCTTTTTATTTTACTAAAAAAGACTTTGTCCCACTTTTTTTAATTGGGCACAGGGAATAAAAAAACCCAATAAGTCCCCATCTTCCTTGATGTCTAACAGCTTCTACAGGACCAAAGAATTCAGGCTGTTTATGTGTAAGGGTTTGATTTAGATTCCTTTTCATAATGGACTATAAGAACTGATTTTTTTCTTTTCAATGTATAACTTTCGAAAACTACTTCTCAAAGGTAAAAAATGAAGGCTGATAGATTTTGTGTGGGCATTCTTTTGCCACCTCCCAAAAGATCCACTGGTTTCATGATATTTGGGATTCTTTTTACTTATCCAGTTTCTTTGGGATTATTTTTTTTATACATTGTGAAAGTTCAAACTAAAGAATTCAACGCATTTATTTTTGTAGGGCAGAAACATCCCTATTTTTCCATGCCATAAAAACTGTACACCAACACTGAGGGCGAGCACTAACCTGTTATGAAAAGAGGTAGAAAGATCTTGGATTATACTCGAGTTTGTCTGCATTGTCTGTTGAATTGTGCAGGTGACGCTGCTGTGTGTGTGCGTGTGTGCGTCTGTGGCTTTCTCTGTGACCTGGTTAGTGGAGCTGTGTGTGTTGAAATGAAAAATATGAGAGCTTTCAGCAAAGATCATGGTTTTTGTTTTTTTTGTTTCTAGGGAAGGAGGAGCAGTTGTCAGAAACTGTTTCCCCTACAATGAGGCTCAACAGTATTGCCTCAAGTATTTAAAAAATACATATATGCTTTCCAGTAATCAAAAAAAGAAACAAACACAGTGAAAGTTTTGTGAGGCTGTGGGAATATCTCACATTTTAAAACAAAGCAGTAATTCTTCAACTACTTTCTTATAGGTAAAGGCTTCCTGTAATATGCTTTGAATCCACTGTAATCAAGAAGAAATTTGGATTCAATGGGACAAAGTCAGTAAAGGACACTAAAAGTCAATAAACAGCCACAAAGGAAAATATCCCAATGTTTGAAACAAAAACCCCTATGTTTTGCATGGTGGTGTTGCCATAGCATGTTGCAGTGTGATTTGTGTGTTGTCTAAACAGGTTGGATAGATAAAACAACATTGTACATGATAGCATTATACATGATAATTCCGTCATAATTCAGTAGGAAGTTCCATATTAATAAAAAGTCTATAGAAGAGAGTGCATAGAGTGGGTAATACATCCAGGACCTCAGAGAGCCAAACTTTTTCCCAGTCACAATGCCTGGCAAGCTGCAATGCTACATTTATTCATGGCATTTTGAGCAGCCCTTTTGAGGTCAGGAATTGGCTATGGTAACCATGATGTAAAGAGGTGACCGTGAGGAGAGAAATAGCAAGCTGCAGGTAGATGGGTCGGAAACACAGCACAGAAAGGGAAAACGTGAACGCAAGACTGCAAGATGCTGAAATCCCTCCTAGAGCAGCGTTACAGATAAACCAGCAGTTCTGGGCACACACACTGGAGCACCGTGCCTTGCAGCTGTGCCCGATTTTCATCCTGCTAATCTCAGGGCAGAAGTACCAGAATAGCAGCATGCCAGAGATGCAAGGCAGGCCCAATAAACCAGTTGTGAACTAGAAATGGAAAAGAGGATTTCTGAACATTAGTACTTCGGTAGAAGAAGGGGATTTTTTTTTTTTTTTTTCTTTTTCACAGAGCAAACTCTGAAGTAAAATCTGTGGTTTTGCTTTTTTTTCAACTACTACCTGTTAACCTGGGTGGAGTCTGTCAAGTCGGGTCAGGTATGAAAGAAAAACATGTCACTGCTAGATCAATAATCTCTATTAGACTGACAGGTCTGAGGCTTGAAAATTAATCCAGAATATCAGGATACTCAAATGCAAACCTTTTTTCCAAGATGACTGAATTCATGTCACCCACTTCCTCAGGACCTCTTTCCACCAGACATCCTTGTTCTTCCAATCTTATTCTTGCTTGTGATGAGTTTATAATATGTAATTATCTACCTTATGGTTCCAACCAGCAGGGATGAGGGAAACATTTCTCAGAATATTCTACAGTGTACTGATTAACCTGATCAACTGTGAAGTGAGGGACTATGGGATAGACCTGTTCTACTGATTAATACAGAAGATAGGTGTGAAAAGGGTCTTCTAAAATCTGGATAAATACTATCATCTCTGATTTAGTGAGATGGAATTTACAGTTTCTCTTCTCTGATGATTTGCAATATTTAGACTAATTTTCACTGAATTTTTTTCCTCACTTATATCAAAGTGGGTTTGTATTAAACTAAATTAGAACTCAGGTTTTTTTCCATTTGAAGTGTTTAAAAAAAACCAGTAATCTTGCCTATGTCTAGGGACTCAATCTGGGAAGATGGACCTGTAATTCATAATCTGATTTGTTGACTCTAAGAGTCTCCTGATCAATGTTAATTGAAATTGGGTTGTACTTGCTACAGAAAGCATTTGTTGAACTAGAAAGTTTAGAAACTTTTTAGAGGGCAATTACTCTGTACTCTTTCATGAATTACATGGAAATAACATATTATAATGAGTCATTATTTTAGTCTGATAGAGAAAAAATAGAAGTGGAGCTATACACTAGGCTCAGCTCTGCATTTCTTTGCCATTGAAGAGTTTTCTTTCCAGAAAAATTCCAGTAAGTTGGTGCACTTCATGAAAGGCCTAAATGCTCAGTTTAAAAACAGACTAATTAGCTGCTGTCTAGATTTTATAGTGCAAAATTGCTAATGCCTTCAACAGTCTGCCGCAGGCAATATGGATAACGTTAGAAATAGGTCTGCATTCACACAAAATATACAGAAGTAATGGCAAACTGGCATTTGCTATGGCTAATATTTATTGCTGAACACTTTATAGTTTGTATGTGAGTAGTAAACCCAGCTGTTCTTGATCTGCCTTACTTACACTCCCAGGTACTGTGTGAAAATACAGAGCACATACGCTTCAGCACTACTGGAATGAAGCAATGGGATTAGTGAATTGCCTTGGACTAACATGGGCAACCATGTGTGTCACAGCTTGGAGTCAGAGGCACGGAGAGCAGTGACAGGGTGCTCTGTGCTCGCTGCTGCCCAGCTCAGCCCCTCAGCTTCCTCTCTGAGAATAACAAAAGTCCAGTGACATGTAGCTCCCCAAAGGACTAGGGAAGTTAAAGGTCTAAGTCATGGAGCAGGAGGATCTCACTGCATGCTAAAGCAGCAGAGACTGAAATCAGCAGTTTCTGTGGCATTTAAAAGTGAAATTCTTTTGAAGAATTCACATGGGGAAAAAACTATTTAAAAAATATAAAAATTTAAAAGCTCAGCAAATTTCCTCTACCTCAAGTGTTAATATCCACATTACAGGGGAGAAAACCAGGTGCATATACACTGGTAATGTCAATGGGAACAAAGAGGTTCTTTAAGGAACAATTTTGTCTGTAATTTCTCAGGTGCATGCAGGACTTGTGACAGTGGCAGACAGCAGGACTTTGTGAGCCCCAGCCTGGTGCTTAGC
Organism: Pomatostomus ruficeps; assembly: GCA_013400735.1. NCBI lineage: Eukaryota > Metazoa > Chordata > Aves > Passeriformes > Timaliidae > Pomatostomus > Pomatostomus ruficeps. Next base: position 6,583 of record VYZT01010655.1, read on the forward strand.
TGCAATTACCGGTCTAGAAACCTGGAGACAAAGGGACCTGCTTTACAGGGGGAGTGAGCTAATTTAATTTCCACCCCATGCCAATTCTCTTGTCTCACCAGGAACCAAGTTAGTGGGGCAAGGAGGGGCAGCCTCCGCCCTTAGAGCTGCCAGGGGGAAGATACTCCATCCTCATGCATTGGTGCCATGACTTCAGCCACCACCATCAGTGCCAGCATTTCACCTGTTGCTGCAGAGTTACACTGTACACAAAAAAGAGGTGCTTGTTCTAAGTTCGTGAGGTTTTAGGGAAATACAGCCAGTACAAAACAGACCAAGTTCAGTTCATATATTCAACTAGGATCCTTTGATTTTTTTCCCCCTCCAAACCAGTAACAACAGACCCTTTCATGCATGAGATATGAAATGCAAAGGCCATTCAACAGAGCACATTTTCACAGAGCTTCAATCCAATGTCACTTAACATAACATTGTGAATGATGGCCTAGAGATGGAAATTAAAACTCATAAAAATAGCTTCCTCAGTTCTTATCAGTGGGTCATAGACTTTCTAGATATTTAATCAAGTGTAATCTCTTTTCGTGTTAAAATCTATCCCTTTTATAGAGGAATGAAGCAGATAAATAATCAATTTCCTCTATTAATCAAGAAAATTTTTCTATATGAATGGGTAAAATTTATGTGCACAAGGCCCTACCGTGCCAGACCAAAAGTCCATCTAGTCCTGAAATCCTGCTGAGAGCTATATTTTTCTCAGGTATAACATTGTCCAAGAAATTCAGTGCAGTATCAGCTGTGGAATCTCATTTTGAATTTACTTACAGGTTATTCCCAAAATGTAATCAAAAAAATAGCTAGTCAGAAGAAAAATAAATCATAAAACTACTTATTTAACAAATACAAAACAAGAATGAAAATAATAACTACTTGTAGAAATGAAAGCCTTTTCCATTTCAGGCAGAGATGTCTTATTCATATTTGACTAAAAAGAACAAATAAAATAATTGAAATTTTTATTTTGGCCTGCTAATTAGTAAAAAAGCCCTTATTTTGGGGGTTTTTTAAAAGAATTATGCCCACAGAGGAAAATTATGAAGGACATACTAGTAACGACTGGCCTCCTTATGCTGCTCTGCAGTGACTGGAGGTAAGGTGCTGTGCTCTGTGCTGGAAGAGAGGAGCTTAGGAGTAACACTTGCACAACTGGGTTCACCCAAGTGAGAAGCCAGCACAGACTGCACAGGTACTGGGCCAGTGTCTGCCATTTTCCAGCTGACAAATATTTACCTGATTCTTAGGCTATTTGCAGGAATGAGAGCTGGAGAGATGTATAGAAACTTGAGGAGTCAGGCCCAGGACAAACATACTAAAAATATTTTTCTTGTGCATCGGTCCCTTGGAAACCTACAGTTCAGATGGTTATTCAAGTCCAAACTACCCCATCTGGCAAGAGATTTTAGGTTAATCACAAATGAGAGCAGCTCATCAGTAAATGAAAAGCACATAAGGACAAAGAAATGGAGTCTGTCACTGGATTTGGAGTGAGCCAAAACAGGAAAGCAGTTGTTCACCTCCTGCCTCCTGTCCTCAGATCATTGCAGGAAACAGCACGACCCTAATGAGAAAGGAACAAAGGGCTGCAAATCTCAGCCAAAGGCAGAAGGATTTCCCTGCACATGCAACCATTTAGCACTGCAGCTGTGCTGACAACTTGTGCCCCAAATTCAGTAAATACTAACCTTGTCCCCTTTCTCACATCTGAAAGAGAAATACACCTGCACAGGTGGCTGAGAGCGGCATCCTGTGCTGCTGTGGAAACTGAAGCAAAATTCTGAACCCTGGAACAGTGCTGAAGCAATTCCCTTGTGCTAGTAGAGCAAGGGCTGCCTCAGCATGGAACAGGATTTACTGCTGCTTCTCCCATGTCTCTCCAGACATGCTCCTGTCAGGGGCTGTTTATACACCAGCTCCATGTGTGGTGCACTGCAGTGTCAGCTGGAAGCTTTCCCAGCCGGTCTGGCTGAGCTGACGGTGTGCTGCAGGTGTTTCACACGTGAGCAGATGGGGAACAGGGGGCCAAGGAGGGTTGCTTCTCACTCCACATCTCATTTTGCTCACAGTGGGGTTCACTCTACCTCTCTCTCTCCCCATCAGATGCATGGAGTTCTCTTTTCTAGTTCTGCCAGTATAGGTCCTGGGGAGTAGCATCTGCACTGGCAATAAAGAAACATGAAAAAGGAACCATTGAGTTTGCTTAGCAGAAAGGAAGAGAATTAATCTTCTAAAAGGAAAAGACATGATCTTTCTCTAGCATACATTTCAACTCCAACCCCTATACACATTTCATATTGATTTCTTATAAGTCACATATGTATGGAGGTTGTTGCTGACTTTTTTGCTGGATTATTTGAGGTGTTAGTGTCATGCTGCATAAATGTGTCAGTCAGCACGACTGTATTTAGCAGCTCATACATCTGCAGTAGCTTTACAATTTTTCCCCTTAAATTCTCTAGAAGTAGAGTTGGAAGGACAAATCTATGTCAAACAGTTAATATGCTAAAATAGTGACTGGATGCTCAGGCCAGTTGATTTTCTACTTTTAGATGTACTTGTTCACTCCAGCTGCTGTGTTGCCTTCTCGTACTCTGACTCCCTTGTCAGGGTATGTGTGCAGGGTTCCATTTTGGCTTCTGCATTATTAATAAAATTCTTAAATAGTTACAATTGGTATGTCCAAAGTGCACTAATACAGCCAAAAAATCCTAATCCTCTTTAGAATTTGGCCATATGCTTCTAAATGTTGATGGCAAGAATATATTGAAAATACTAAGGATCTCCTTTTCATTATTCAGACAAACATCTACTACTTTCAATTTTTTTCTACCCCAATTTTCTTTAATCTCATTAGCACGGGAAACATCTTCATATGCTACAACTCTGAAAACTGGCCTGTTAGATACAGGTTCCCAAATAAAAATCTGGCTTCTGGAAATGCTTTTAACATTGTATCTGAAAGAAATAGCCAGGCTCAGCTCTTAAATTATGACCCACAATGGTGATTCTTACATCAGTCTGTAAATTGAGTAAACATGGAAATCTCCTAGAAGTGGTAATTATGAAACACTACCACAGAGGGCTAAAGTAAAAGTATACTCTGGAACAGAATTGGAAAGGAGTATTTTGTAAAGTTGAAAATAACAAGTCCCTGCAGATCTAATAGGAAGATGTGATAATTCCATAGTTGGGGCTGCAATGGATTCTGTGTATTAAAAGCTTAATTTCTGAATCAGAGAACTTAATATGATTCAGAATAAGCATTGAGGAAGATCTCTTAAGGACAGTGTATCTTCTAAGCTGTCACTTTTCCAACTTTATGATAAATTAGAACTACTAATGCCTGGAAAAAGACCATTTGTTGTTGTTGTTGTTGTCGTTCAGGTGGAGATTTCTCTGAGGCAGGGAGGGGAGGTGAAGGAGAGGACCATGCAGAGAATTTGTGACCACTCTAGGGCTTTGAAGAAAAAATATCCAAAGATCAGCAATATCCAGGGAGTAAGTGATGTGGAATACAGAAAAAAATTGTCATGATAGCACACTGTGTCTCTAGCAGAAAATTCAACCAATATGTAGAAAAAGATTATACAAATCAGACCAATAAATAACTACTTTCTGGCCTGATTTTAGGTCAAAACCTTCTAGTTTTTGTAATAAAATAATTCATTCCTGACTTACCAGGACTTGTTTATGGTCCATCTAGAAATTCCAGAAATTTTGAAACTCCTAAATAGTAGTTGCAAATAATAATAAACAATTATTTCACAGATTTTATACCACAACCAGCATTTATACAGCTTTCCAGTGTAGTATTGAGCAAATTGTAACTAATTGAAAACTCTTGGTTTAAATATTTTAATTAAGTGGGTTATGCAGTTCAGTACTAAAGGGAACTCATACATGTTTACAGAAAGTAGCCAGGCCTGCACTCCTGTAAACTTAAGTGCAAATAACTTAATGAGAGGCAAAGATAAGCATATGTTCAATATTTTCTGAGATTATGTCTAGCACCAAAAGTCATAAATTGTCTAACAAAATTGTCTAACAAAACTGTCTAACAAAACATTAATCTTGGAAATGCTTTTAATGTTTTAAATTGTTTTCCAAGGCCACACTGCTGTTTAGGCTTTTTTGACTACTTAAAAAGAAAAGATGTCTTACTATAACAGCTTACCTGATGCATTAGAGGCAAAAAATTTAAGGGTTAAAAATTATCAAGAAGCTGTGAATTTAATATAGGTAGAAAGTGGCAGATACAGGCAAGACAGAGTGCCAGGAAGGAGAGTTTCCGTCTTTAAAAGAAGTAGGTATTAATACTGTCAGGTGATATGGTGAACCTGATGGATGAGCAGTCTAACCCAACATTGCAAATCATGAGTTCCCTTTCAAATTATGTTGTACGGGAAGTATTCATCCTAATTTGTTCAACTTGTATTTCACAGCACAAAGAATAAAATAGTTATTCTTCCTTTTATGAAGACCCACTCTGATATATTGCATTTGAGCAAATGGTCAAGACCAACTTACAGATCTCTGTGAGCATAAATTTAATTGATAATGACAATAGATATTAAATTGTGTAATTCCACTGAGTTATAATACTGCAGATGACTTAACAATTTATTGATATGGCAGAATAAGTTCATTTACCATTTACTGCAGAAAATGAAGCATCTCTTCATAGTTACAGTATTTCTTTCTGTATTCTCCTTGAAATCAGTTTAATATTTCTGAATTGGGCACTTAAAATGAACAATATAATAAATGTAAGTATATCTAACCAGTGAGTTAGAGCCATTTTCTATTTAATGTTTTATGATATATTTGTGTTACATTGTCAGGGTATGATGTCAGCTTGCTGTGCCAGCTCTGCCTCTGTTGGATCAGAGCCACAGTAGGATGGCCCTTGGAGAGCAAACTCCTTTTATGTGGCCATAGGAGAGCTAATACCTGTTCTGTGGTTTCTGTCTGGCTCAGATAAAGCTGAAATCTTCCTGAAATATACCAGAGTGACATATCTTACACCACCTTCTTCACGCTGTAGACCTAACTCTTGTGGGACAGTCATTACACGTTATTAAAAGAACTTGCTAAAAAAATTGAAGCCACATCCTTGCAACAGGAAGAATGGTGAGGAAAACAGCAATATGGAAATCCAACACCTTCAATGCAGTGTTATGCAGTCACATGTAATATACCTGACCAATGTGCCCTATAAATAGTAAATACGGTCTCAGCAAACTTATAGCTGTGTTCATGGAAAAGCTGCTTTCCTACCTATAGGCAATCTGCCTCTTACCTTCTTACATTAACTTGAAAGTAGCTTTTTTGTCCTCTGTGACAGAGGTACTGCAGTTTGCACATTCATCTCTGCAGCACAAGGCACACTTGCTTGCAGTAGCCTTCTTCAAGTTCTGGGTGTGACTGACAGCAAAAACCTCAGCATCAGTTTCTTATCAAGAAAAACCAATCTTGTTCAAAAATGGCCTTTAAATTTGCTAGCTTGCTCTGTGAAACAATCTGGCTGGCTGGCAGTGCAGGTGTTTAAGTGTAAGGACTTCCTGTGGTTTAAGATTTGACAGACTCCAGTTGGTGCCCCTAGTTATTTGAGAGTGATGTGGCAACACTGAGTGGTTGCTGATGAACAGGTTTGCAGTGATCATGCCTCTGTTTTCTGTTTTTGTTTTTTGTTTTTATCTTTTCCTCAGGGGAAATCGCTCACATCAAAGAGGTTAACCAGTCTAGTGCAGTCCTACTAAAAGGATCACCTTGTAGCATGGAAGCAGACTCAAATCATTATACATACTTTGTAGCTCACTGATTGCCTGACTCAGAGGACAGTAGAACAAGATGTTGCATGAGCAAGGACCTGACTTGTTTTCTTTTGTGTATACTAAGGCATTACAGACTCCGAGGGACTCTCTAGCCTTTCGATGCCTCCATTTCGAAAACTGTCTGCTCACTTCCTCCTTCATATCAAGCTGGATCTGTGTCTTTTTATTTTCTGCAAGCTCAAGTACAGTGAAAAAAAAGCTTCTGCTAGGCACAGTTTATTAAAAAAATACGTCAATCAAAAACTGGAAGAAATGTAAAAATGCATATATTAATAAATATACATATGGCATCACATTTATTGCACAATAAATTAGCACAGAAGGTTTCATTTCACTGATGTATTCACATTGAGAAAGAAAGCCTGTGTCTTTGTCTGTTGTCTGTATATTCTCTGTTAATGTTTCTTGCATTTATTTTTATACCATATTTAAAAAAAAGAACACCTTTTACTCCAGATGTATTAAAGTTGATCCTTTCTCTGTAAATTTGTGTATGTTTATATTGTTGTTTTATCTTTCATTAAAAGATGCAGAATCTCTTTCCTTTGGGAAGTTTGAGATTTTAATATTGAATCTGAAGATTAGCCAAGAGCAAAATGATCCCCAAAAGTTACACACCTTGTGCTTTCTAAAAAGTGACATGAAATGGCATTTTCTTTCTCTCAGTGACACCTAATCAAACACACTTTATTGATAATCATTTACTTTTTCTTTTCCTTTTATCAAGCTAGCAGCAGAGAGACCTTTCCCGCTTGCTCATCATCGCATAAGCAAACCTTTCTCTAAGCTAGGCCAGTGCAGCCTGCACAGTGATTCAGTCGCTACCCCAGAGCGAATTGACGGAACTGCACTTCCTTAGGAGTGGACATGAGAAAAGCTGGCTGAGAACGCAAGGGCACACTTGCTAAATAGGAAGGACAGTGCTTCTTTCTCCTTATTGTCACTTGTGACACAAGGTGACATTTTAAGCTGAAAAAGTAGTGGTTTGGGAGTGCTAAGTATATGGTCTGTAGAGTAAACCTCTGGTAGTAACGCAGGAGGAGGCTGTCATTTTAATTTCAGAGCTCTGCTCGGGGATGCTGCTGTATGTCCACTGCTGAGCTTACTCACCCAGAGACCTGTTGACAGATTTATGAGCATGTGTTGATGTTGTCCATGAGACAGTAGATATGGAGCTTCTGAAGCTAATCTGAGCAGGAACCAGAAATCCGCTTGGCCTAAGAAACAACCCTGTCGACTGATAGAGGTGATGTAAGGATAGTGGACAGGATCTCAGAGTAGAAAAAAAAGGATGGAAACTAAGTCAAATGACAAAATGCTGATACTTCCAGGGCATGGTAGGGTGCACAGGGCAAACAAGCCTTTTTAGCAATGCACAGAATAGACTCAGGACAGCCAACTCTAGTACCTTCTGTCATGCTGACTTTGGTTTGATATTGACAATCTTGTTTCAAAGGGACTATGACTCCTAAACATGCCCACACAAAGTGGGACAGTCATAGATACAAGCAGACAATCAATTTGAATGCATTAATACCAGAGACATCCCATTTAGCATCCGAAAACCACCTGCATTGATGCTGTTAGGGACAGGACGCTTGTACACAGCAGCTCTGGGCAGAAGGGAGCTGAGCTGCCTTCTACTGGGAGCACTCACTCCTCCACTGGCTCTGTCAGTAGCCTGGTGCAGCCATAACCAGGAATGCAGCATCTTTAAAGAGTCAGTCTGAGTGAACCCAGTTATAAACCCATGAATGGCTGCTCCCCATACTCTGCTCAACTGAGGTTTCTTGAGGTTTGGGATTTCTGTTTGTTCATTGTTTTCACATGCCACTGTGCTTCTGGTTTCTAGCTAGGATGATAATTACTGCTTTAAAGTGTCTCTGTCCTTCTTAGCACAATTCTACTAAGCTTTTATGGAAATGCCCCATCAGAGCTTCTTGCAGGTCAACTCAAAATATTCACAGTCTATGGAGGTCAGATGAATTTTAGTAAGTAGCCAAACTGAAACACGGATCTTAAACTGCGATTTAATTTTACCACAGAAATGTGAGCTCTGAGGCATGAGATTGGGGCCAGGCAATCCACAGAAATTTGAGCTTTGCTTCACTTCTCAGTGCCAAACAGACATATTTATTTCCAAACTCCTGCTGCCACCAATTGCATCAACTGATCTATTGCCTCCTTTGCCTTAGTAGTTAACTAATTAGATACCACTGTCTGCTTCAAAGAATCACTTCCTTCAAATACCTAATGTTTCAAATTCAAGCATTGGGCATTTCATGCAACTTCACCCTAAGAACTTTTTTTTTTCAAAATCACTTTGCAACACAAACTGGTTGATAAAACATCATGGAGCATTTTTCTTCCTGAACCCGTTCTGTACTTATTCTAGTTCTTTCCTGTCATAGTTTTTTTTTAGTTTTCATCCTGGAAACTAAGTACCATGCAGCCACTTGTTCACTCCCCCCTACCTCCAGTGGGATTGGGAGGAGAAGAGGAAAAAGTAAAACTCCTGAGTAAAGAAAAATGTAATAATTGGAATAATTTATATTAGTAATAATGGTAATCATAATGAAAATGAAAGCAAGAGAAGGAGGAATAAAACCCAAGACAGACAAGTGATGCATAATGCAATTGCTCACCATGCGCTGACCAATGCTTCGCCCCCCAAACAGCGACCGGCCGCTCTTGACCAACTCCCCCAGTTTCTACACTGACCATGGAGTTCTGTGGTATGGAATATCCCCTTGGCCAGCTCAGGTCAGCTGTCCTCATGATGCTGCCTCTCAGCTCCTTGTGCACCTACTCCCTGGCAGAGCACAGGAAACTGGAAAGTCCTTCACTTAGGGCGAGACCTGCTCCACAACACCGATAGCATCAGTGTCTTACCAACATTATTCTCATACTAAATACAAACTACAGCACTGCATCAGCTACTAGGAAGAAAATGAAATCTATCCCAGCTGAATCCAGGACATTTCCTTTCAAGAAATATGAAGTCTGTATTGAATGGCTGTCTTTCTCTGTATTTGCACAGGATTTAACATGATGTCTCTAAAGTAAAACCAGGCGTTACTAATAAGGATTTCAAAGTAGTCCAGGAGTTGTGTTAAGGTTTCATTTGAGCTTAGTTTCAAGTAATACTACTCCACTGTTACATGAGTGAATTTGGCCCAAACAAAATCAATCCTACAACTAGATGATTTTTAAAATTTTTATCTGCAAACTTCTGATACTTCGCCTCATCACTGTCATCTGCCAGTGATACAATACTGGGACTGGAAACTCCAAGCAGGCACAAACTTCCTTTTGCTTTCCCACAGAGAAAAGCTAAACGTGTGTTTCCAAATTTATACAAAGATCCACTTCAATAATTAAGATTAACTCACATTAAGTCATACTTGTACAATAACTGAATAGCTGCAGTATGACTTCAGTTACACAACAATTTGCCAATTAAGAATGTCAATAAGGCCACAAATCTGATGAGGAAAAAAGGACCAGGAGAGAAAATCACTCTGAAGGAACCATATTTCTTGTCTTCTAGGGAAAAGCCATCAGTCAGTGCCTCCTGCCTCTCCCCAAGAAGCTTAAAACACCCTCATATGGGATATTAATTGTAATATTCCTTAAAACAACTGGTCAGAGCTTGAAACTTTCATCTGAGTGTTGGGGTTCATCAGTCAGTCTCTTTCCCCAAATATCCTTGTACATAAAATAGCTCTAAATCCTGCAGAAGAGAGTGTTTGATGGTCCTGCTGTACACTTCAGACGTTTTTGTGCTCCCAGACCAGCCTGTGAAGGAAAATGGCTGGTGGGAGAGGCAGAAGCTACCCTGGCACCTACCTGGCAACAGCAAAATATTCACCCATTCTTCTCTAAGAAGCAAGTAAAAGCAGTCCTTCAACCTTACAAAACCAAAGAGGGAGGAAAAAGGGCCTAACACCAGTAATGAGATAAATTGCAAAATGCTGAGCCAAAACAGTAGTGGAGACTGGCTAAAAATGAATGAGTTGAAGGTGAATACAGGACTAAGAAATAGGAATTAATTGTGGTGACCAGAACAGAACCGACAAGGGAGGAGAACTGGAGAGCTAAATAATTAGGAGCAAGAGGGGCGGAATGCAGCTGATGGATGGCCAGCCTGTTGGCCACAGCCATGCTGAGCTGGAATTAAAACCTGAAAAATCAGGCACAACCAACTGTGACCGGTGCCTTAAAACTCAACATCATCTAGAAAGCAATCATATATAATAATAAAATAACTAGAGTTGCCTTTTTCAAATTACACTCCTAATATTGTCTGATATCATGAGACATAAATGCCAGATAGTCTCCTGAGAAATAAAAAATAGGAGGGCAACAACCAGTTCCAGAAAACAAGACCTATAGGAATGTATTTAGGATGTTATTTGTCAAAAAAAATTAAAGCCAAAGCAGACCATTAAAGTGAGGAAAGGCTGTTTTTGATATGTAATTGGAATTAGGAGTTGGAAAAGCCAGTGTTTTATTTGTGGTTCTTCCAATTATTTATTTTTATGCATAGTAAATAATAGATCTTTGAATATAGATTTTAAAACTGACTTTTTTTTATGTCTCTTCTAGCTAAAGATATTGTGCATAGAACTAACACTGTAGTTATTATAGTAGGTGCATAACACTGGACTTTTTATAACAGGTGCATAAAACACAGGAAATTTGCTAAAAGAGTTTTAATAGCTGTAGGGATTTAAAGAAAATAAGGTTTTAATCCAAACATGTTCAAGGGAAATTATCTGCAAATTATTTGAACATATTCTGTGTCCACAATTCATTTAAGCAAGTTGCTAAGTGGTTGTGACTCACACCAGTCTGCCTTTTGATCTGACTGCGCTGAACAGATTGCTTTTGTCTCCTGTGTGTTGAAGGTATGCTGAAGTCCCAATATTAAAGAGGTGGAGGGGAAGAGAGGAGGAGTTCTCTGGGGCTGGATTCTTCTCCTCATGCTGTTGCAGACTGTGGAGTCCTCAAGTGGCATGTGTACAACTCAATGTGTTTTGTTTGTATAGATATCAATTTGAGGGCTGCAGAATCTCTCCAGACAGTCATTATCTCTGAAACTACAAAGTTTTGTTTCCCTAATATCTAAACAGAATCTACCTTGCTTTGATTTACCCCTTTATTTTTGACCAGGCTGCTGCAGTCACTACAATAATATGTTGCCAACATAAACGGACATTGCAACATTACAGCCTCCTTTGGTTCTCTTACTTGTGTCGAGTGACTTTATTACTCTCCTCTGGGCCAGGGGGTCTTACAACTTTCTTGGAGGATGGTGCTTGCAGGACTCCCACCAGGGATTTACAGGAGGAGGGCAGAGGATTGCTGTTGTACTTCTGCCTGTACACAAAACTACAGGACTTGCCCCTTTTGCAGTAGCTGGCCACTACTGAACTGTGCCAGCTTATGTGACACAGGGATGCCCAGATCCTTTGCAGTCTAGCATAGATGGTTGCTCCCCTTTGTGTGTAGCTGACTCTTCTTGGGTCAGTGAGCTGCCTTCAGTTGTCCCTTGAATAGCATGCTCATTTTTCAGACCATCTTTCTCTTTTCCCAAGATCTTTATTTTTTATTTTTTATTCCACCGGTGCATTACTTGCAGTCCTTTTATCTGCAGGTATCTTTATGTGTGTGTCAGAGTGAGGAGTCTGCTGGCCTGGTTCTTTAACATAAACACTTGAATGAGAATGAGTACCATCATCACTATTTGCTGTGAGGGATCTGTATGTGTAAATTGCAAAGAAAAATTGTCCAGATAATAAACTCTGAGAACCTGCTCAAATGCTAGATGATAGTCCTTATTTACAAGAGTGGACATGGACAGTAAATATCAAACAATATTAAGACACGATGGTAAATGTTACCTTGTTAGTGGCATTTGCACAATTTTTATTGTACTTTGCTCCCAAAATATATTCTGCTGCATTCACCTTCATTGGCTTTCTTTTTGATTTACTAGATTTTCAAATATCTTGTTAGATTCATCACCGATGTCATCTTTCAAAAGAGGTACCTATTTCCTACCCTTCCTCTTAACCTGGCAGCTGCTCCTTCAGCATGGTATCACATAAAGGAAGCATTTCATTATGCACATTATTTTTTCTATCCACCTTTTTATTCCTTTCCCCTTTTCTTTTTTAAAAGATGAGTGGCAATGGCATATTTAATGTGACTTACTTTTCTACTTTTTTGCTGAGAGGAATGTATAACCCAATATCTATGATCTTTTTTGAGTTCATCTCTTTTGATGCACTGTTCTTTAGACAACTTTTCTTTTAGATTTTCTTTCTTCTCTCCCCCTCCCTATTAGTAACACTTTTTTTAGGATTCTCCATCTTTTATGGATTTTTTTCCTTTGTTCCTCTGATTCTTGCTCCATTGAACTCTCCTGCATGGTCTTATAGTGCCCACCAATGCTCTTTATACTCACTTTCTCTGTTTTATCCTTCTTGGAACTAAAGCAAATTAGAAAAAACCAAACCAAACCAGAAAGCATTAAAGGAAAGGCAGGTCAGCACTGGGGCAAGGGCTGATGTGGATGCACGATGTGCCTCTGAGTGTGCCTTGCTCTCAGGGGACCATCCTTCTCCCAGCAGTCTGCCTCTCCCCTGCCCCATCTGGCTCCCATGAGCTCTCCACTCCTCCTACAGCCACTGCTCCCCCAAGGTGAAGGAGAAGGAGCGTGGGGCAATGTCCTAGGGAGGAGGGTGTCTGTACAGGGGTGCTGTTACATGGCAGGGACATCCTTTCTCGCTGGTGGGGAGGTGTCTCTGGGAGCCTCAGGAGATATGAGGGAGGTGAGTTATTCCTTGGCTTAGGTGCAGTGAATGGAGACAGGCAAAAGGAAGCCTGGGTGTATGACTCCTCTGGTGCCCGGGACTGATGGAAGGAAAGGGGTGGGTGCTCAGGTCATTCACTCCCAGAATTGCAATTCAAAATATGAGCTTGATCTTCTTCCATGGTAAGAGTGAGGTGAAGGTGTCCACAGAGTGATGGAGAGTGTCTCTGTCTGTTTTCAAAGAAAGTGTCTATGAGAGGCAAGAATGAAGATTAAAGCCCAAGACTAGGAAATATTTCTAAGTCCTGGTCCCTACTGGTCTGGGTGGTAGCTCCAGTGACACCAGTGAGCAGGCCTATGGAAGCTCACATTGTGCCTAAATCACAGAAAAAATTTTTTGGAGGGAGGAGGCACAAATGTGGAATTTCATCAATGGAGAGAATAAACTGCTGAAGATACAGTTCAGACAATTAGATAGATGTGCTCAATTAATGAGGGAACTGGTTTCCCGAAAGCTGTTTTTAGGGAACTGTTAGATTTGTAATTCCTAAATCATTTTGGGTGACTCTGTTTCTCCTTCCTCCATCCCTTCTGAAGTAGTTCAGCAACCTTTTTTGACTAGCAAGGTTTTGCCTTATCTCTCTTCCCTTGATTTCCTTCTCAGCTGTTTTCCTAATACTTTTCTGCCAGTGTTGGAAACCCCAGGCATAAGGGAGTAGCTGAATCTGCTCTCCCACCAATGCATTTGTGTGCAGAGTGGAATTTTCCCTTCCATCTTTATTTTCGCCCTGTAATGAGAAAATTGAAATAGCAGAATTTCCTTTTGTTCCAAAGGGCTTCTTCCCAGTGCAATTCCAATTGTATAGACCCATATAATTTACTTTTTTTGTATACTTGTGATATAGGGGGAAAAAAAACACCTCCCCACCCCCAACCAGCTGAAAAAACACAGATTTTTAGATATCTCTTCTGCTGCTGATCAGAGCTAAGTGGAACAACAGAAAATTTTTTTCCTCCTCTCTCAAACCCCATTGCTGTATTAAAACTGTACTTTGGCATTCCCATCTGCAAGGGGTGCTGAGCATCTCCAGACCCTTCATTGCCTCAGTTGACAACTCCCACTGTTTTTTTCCTGCCCCAAACTCCAAAGCTTCCTGCCCCAAAGCATACTTCCACTAAAATCAGAGATATGAAACGTTTAAGACTGTCTTTAAAGTACAGTTATCCTTTGCTCCTAAAATTGTGATTGCTAGCTGGATGTCAGTGGTAGAATCTCTTTGGTACAGTAGGGTGAGGTAGTAGGGTGGGTTCAAGGGGGTTTTTTTGAATGATTGTTTGGATTTCTTCTGCTTCTTCTCTCACCCCAGACCCCAGCATGTGCTGGGAATGCACCTTTGTCTCTAGAAAAGTTTTGTAGACAACCTCGTTCTGCAAAAAGCGTAGAGTAGGTGGAGTGGCTTTGATTATTTTGTGTTTTTTAATGAGAAAGAAAAAAATAAGGGTTTAAAGGCCAGAAGACTTCAAGGAATAGGAGAGAGAAGGGAGTGATAAAAATAACAAAAGCAGCTGCTTTTATTTTACATCTAAATAAAGATTTTGAATATGTTACCTTAATAGCATTGTGCAAAAAAAAAAAAATAAAAAGAAAGAAGAAAGAAAGAGGGAAAGAAAGAGGGAAAGAAAAAGAAAGAAAGAAAGAAAGAAAGAAAGAAAGAAAGAAAGAAAGAAAGAAAGAAAGAAAGAAAGAAAGAAAGAAAGAAAGAAAGAAAGAAAGAAAGAAAGAAAGAAAGAAAGAAAGAAAGAAAGAAAGAAAGAAAGAAAGAAAGAAAGAAAGAAAGAAAGAAAGAAAGAAAGAAAGAAAGAAAGAAAGAAAGAAAGAAAGAAAGAAAGAAAGAAAGAAAGAAAGAAAGAAAGAAAGAAAGAAAGAAAGAAAGAAAGAAAGAAAGAAAGAAAGAAAGAAAGAAAGAAAGAAAGAAAGAAAGAAAGAAAGAAAGAAAGAAAGAAAGAAAGAAAGAAAGAAAGAAAGAAAGAAAGAAAGAAAGAAAGAAAGAAAGAAAGAAAGAAAGAAAGAAAGAAAGAAAGAAAGAAAGAAAGAAAGAAAGAAAGAAAGAAAGAAAGAAAGAAAGAAAGAAAGAAAGAAAGAAAGAAAGAAAGAAAGAAAGAAAGAAAGAAAGAAAGAAAGAAAGAAAGAAAGAAAGAAAGAAAGAAAGAAAGAAAGAAAGAAAGAAAGAAAGAAAGAAAGAAAGAAAGAAAGAAAGAAAGAAAGAAAGAAAGAAAGAAAGAAAGAAAGAAAGAAAGAAAGAAAGAAAGAAAGAAAGAAAGAAAGAAAGAAAGAAAGAAAGAAAGAAAGAAAGAAAGAAAGAAAGAAAAAGGAGACAAGAAAGAAGATAAAACCTTTCCATGCCCAATGTGGTGAAGACATCTGATGTTGCCTGTAGAAGCTGCATCCTTTTCAGATCCTGAAAGCTCCTGCACCAGGATGGAGGTCATTACTCCTCATTATTGAGGCCTTGCCATCTTGTGCATGCAACAGCAGCTCTACCAGAGAAAACCTGTCTGCAGCAGTCAGCATCAGTCCTTCATGTAACAGAGAAGTGGCTTCTTTTAGCTACTCTGTCCTCAGTGTATCAGCACTGATTGGCTGCACTGCTGCTGCAGTTTTCTGCTAAGGAAAAATGTGTAATCTGAATGGTACTACCACGAATTGTGTAATGCTTACTATGAAAAATATTAAGTAGAGAAATTTACTGGGTGGGTCTATTTTGGTATTCACTATAACCCATTATTTGATAAAACTAAATAGAGCATAAAATCAGAAACAAAGGAAGGAAATCAAAACAATTTTCTTTACCATAGTAGAGCAAACTAGTTTGGTGCTATCAAAAGCCTGGTGATTTTTTTTCTTCCTTTTGCCTCCCATAGTCCTGAAGTGATCATACACCTCTTGTCTATTTGACAGTTTCGGTTTCCTTTCATGCTGAGTCTTGCTGATGTATGTGCTGACAACTGATCGATATTCATCGCAAACAAATAAACCCGGTATTACGCCCCTGCCCTGAACCCTGCGCTGCGGCGATGTTGGAAGTGGCTAGGCAGCAATCGCGATGTTCCCTCGCGGCATCAGCACCGAAAAGCTGTGCGGGGTGTGCGCAGCTCGGGCGCCACTCGCTGCCCCCGCTGTCCCCGCCGGGTGGCGGGGCAGCAGTGACATCTCGTGGGTGCGGGCAGGAACCGCGCCCGCGGTGCTCCCACGGCCCGGGGATGCTGTTTCGGCCAGGGAAGAGCAGGAGCCCGCGTGTCCCGAGTGCGCAGGGCCTCCGTGGCCGCGCTCACACGAACGCTCCCCTGGCCGGGCACAAAGGAACCGCCTTCTATCATATCCCAACACAAAGACCGTGGGGGATTTCTGTCAGGTTACAGCAGAGGAGACCGTCTGCTCTTAAGAGGATTCCTGGGAACCAGTGTCACTGCACTACACGAGTTCGTTATAGGATGTTGGGGTCTTATCGAGATACATTTGGTTTGTCAGGAATTTTCTTCAGTAGCCAGTGGCATTTGGTTTAAAGAAGAAGGAAAAATCACAGTGTTGGGGAACCAAACATAGAAGTACCCGCAAAGGAAGAAGAAATAGTGACAGCCATGGCGCAAAGCCAGTACATCAAGGACTGATTTGACTCTGGGGACACGCAGAGGCTGAGGACTGATCGAATAAGCAGTTCTACTTCTACCAGTGTCATGTCCCCAAAAAAGACCGCCCCCCTTCTATGCATGAGAGCAATGAACCTGGTTGTTCCCGTTTTCCTCCAGAGCTATGACATTTTGGTCCTATGATCTGTAAGCTGGTCAGAAGGAAACACATTGCTGTCTACTTCTGATTTTAGGGAGAATGTCTTGACAAAGGCCAAAATATAACAGGTTAACAACTGTCAGACTGCAGTAGTACAGTCTGTATGGCTTTCCATGCTTCATTTGTTCATCATTTGTTCATTTCTGTATCTTGTTAAGAATGAGAAACCAAATCTAAAAGCTGTGCTTGATTTTCCTGGGCTTCCACCTGCACATTTGCATTGATTTTGGTCTGCTTTTTTCCTCTTCTCCAGAGCCCCTACTGCCTCTGATGGGATTGCTGAGAAACTCTGACTCTGTATTTCAACCTTTTTCATCTCATTTTTTAATATATCCCATTCCAGCTTTACCAAAGAAACTGCACTCTGCCTGTGAGGACAACAGGCAAACCAGGAATAAGCACCCTAAGCACCTCCAGCACTGAACCATTTTGGGGAAGTTTTTCTGTGGAGAATCATGTATGAGGGGGATCTACTCTTCAGTTTTGAAAGCTGGAGGAGGAAAGAAATACTTTCTGTCCATTAGTAATAGACAACTAACCTTAATAACATAATGTTTAATGAAAAAATATTTTAGGTATTTTTATGTAATATTGATTTATGTCTGGAGTGGATATTATGGAAAAAAATTATCCTGGCTTTAGGGAATGGAGAGAAAGTTTGCCTTTGTTTGGATATATAGCACTACCCTTTGGGATGGTGTCATTTGATAATTCCTGCCACATGTTCTTATGAGTAGGATGTTTTTGTTTCCTTACTGTGTCTCCCCTCAAGTCCTGCTGGGTAATATTTCAGATGGTCACGGTCAGAAAAGGCATGTGACAACTTCCAGATGTTCAAATAATCAAAGCGATCTGCAGATCTAAAGGAGCACACCAACAAACAAATGGAAGATAACTTGAAGGGCTGTAGTCTAGGTGGGGGGTCACGTTCAGAGGTGTTGCAGCAGGCTGAAGGATAGTCTTTTAATATCTGGAGAATTCACTGATGTCTAGATCGTTTGTTAAAAATGAGTTAGTCTGATGATGTGGCTGGGCAGGCAGTAAAAACCTAAAACATGGGATCTGGTTGTGGTTTTCCCACAGCTTGGAGCAGAGCTGGCTTCCCTAGGGAACAGGGAAGGCTCTCATAGTGCGCCATAGCTCTGAGCTGAGCTGGCCTCTGGGCTCCAGCTTGTGTGATGCATCTGGACTAGGAAATGTGACCATTCCCAGCTGTTATCCACAGCACCACAGCATCTGGGGCTGCATCCTTGCTGGTGGTGCCCGAGACAGTGCTGTGCTCGACTGAGAGAGGGGAGGGCACATCTCAGCTCAGAGAAACATGTATGCTTCTATTTTGCTCCTACCTGGCTTGTATAGACACCTGTTCGGGTACTAGTAGCTAGTCCAAAGCTGAGTTTGGGGAGGCTTAGTCAAATCCCATCATCACCCCAGGTGATTTTTGTTAGTGCATCCTCCCAGCTTTACAGAAACAGACAAGACAATTGAAAATGTGTGGTGGGACACAGCATTCCTCTTTGGGAATATAAAACCATTAATCGTCAAGATTTAAAAAGCTCATATTAGTCACTGGCCAGCTGGTACTTGTAGAGGTGAATGATCATGGCTGTGGTGCACTGTGAGTGGAGTAGCAAGGAACACCAAGATGGAGGATGCATGTTCCTTCTGTGACACAGACAGAACAGCCCTGTCTCTGGTCATAGGAGGGACAACATTCCCTCTCCACAGGCTCCTACAACACGTTTCTTGGTGCCTTTTAGTACACTGGCATTTGATGTCACAGGGCCTGCACTGCTGGCATATCCTTTGAAACAGATGTTCTCTGCATCTGCCTGCTCTGTGTGCAATTGGCACAGCTCTGCTGGAAGATTGCTTTCCAAATCCTTCCAGTGACAGAAAGGGGCGGGCAATATTACTGCTCTTATTTCTACTACTACTAATTTGTTTGGAAACACTACTGGCTCAAAACCCGGCACAGCTTCTCATGGAGAAGGGAATATCTGCTCATGTCGAGAAAGCTGCTAGAGTTTTGGACTCCTACAGGCTGATGCTTTTGAAGGGTAACTATTTGGGACATTGTTACCAACTGCTCTTTCTCCTTGGTAATAAGGCTTTATATGACTTCCTGTGCAATCCTTTATGGGTCTTTTGCTGCTTGGGAGGTAATGGTGTAGCATGCTAGCAAATTCTGTTCCGCTCTAGGCAAAGGAACAGTTTTGTGACAGTTTGTCCATCAATGACTGCTTTTGTCAGTTGGGTGCTCCATATGGCATTCCTCAAGCACCTGGAGAATTTCTGACAAAATTAGTCTTTGGTTTTGTGCAAAGAATACCTTTGTATGTACATGGAAAGAGAAAGTCCAATACACTGCCCTCCTGGAGAATCAGACCATGGTGCCTGTGTGCTTGGAGGGGCCTGGGCCTGAGAAAGGCATTGGTAGCAGCAGCAGGGCCTTGGAAGAGACACCATAGGCAAACACCCAAAAGTGAGGAGGATGCTGTAACACACAAGAACACTGATACCTGAATGTGCTGCAAGAAAGTGGTGGCCATGAAGAATTAGGTCTGGATTGTATGACAGATATTTACTGAGATGGGTTCTCTCTGTCCTGATCCATGCTTGTAAGACTGGGCTAACAATGTCATCTTATGTAGTAAACATTGAAAATTTTGGAGCCCTGTGTTCTTCTACCAGCTGGGGCAACAACAACACATGCTTCCATCATTTGTAATGTGGTTGTTAACACTGCATGCTCTTTGCCCATGTCCACAGGGAAAGTTATAATTATGTATGTATGGTAAATTAAAAATGGAAACCATTCATTGTGCTGGAAGCCAACTCAAAAAGGACACATGGGGAGATGTGATAAGGGAAATAAAGCTACTGCAAACCAGAAAACTGTGGGAGAAACAAACCAAGTGTATCTACCAACTACCCATCTGTTGGTCATTCACCAATCTCTCTACTAGCTTCATATTTGGATGTTGCTATTTAAAAAACAGGCAAGGGAGCAGCATGGAGAGGTCTGGCTGGGGAAAGAGGAAAGCGGCTAAAGGACCTTTTTACTGGCTGGTAAATTCATGCCTGGTCTCCCTTCAAGATTTCCTGGTTTAGAAAGAATTTCAGTTTGTTCTTCAAAAGATGCGTCAGTCTGTTCTGGATTAAGAAGACAATATGCCTTCCACATTTACTCCCCCTGCAAAGACTGATTTTTGGAGGATTTACTAGTCATTTCATTTCAGACACATTTCTTAACAAGTTGGCTTTCTTTGTGGTTAAACTTAGACTCTTCCTGAATCCTATAAGGCTTACTATGTGATGTTTGTCCTTTCATGGTCATTACTGATACATACTCCCTGCACTCATTGTGCTCTACCACAATTGTTTTGTCAGGGTAAAAATTGCAAATTAAAATATTCTCTCAGATGGAGGACCCCAAACAGAATTTCACAACAAAATTTCCAAACAATTTAAAAGTGAAGATAAATCTTTCCTTTACTACCAGATGTGATCCTCCTGAAGCTTCAGACATGAATAATCTCTCTGGATTTTCCAGCTATTTCCGTATCCTATCCATACTGAAACCAACCTGCACCTCTATCACCTATTCAGACACAAACAAGTCCAATGCCTGACATCTTTACCCATTAAAATCAATGGTCATACATATTTTAATTTACTTTTTCAGTTTTCATTCCCTTCCTTTCCTTGTTTGCAGCTGAACCTTCATTTCTCCCTTTTTAAATGGAATTTAGGAAGTTCCCTCTTTTTTCCTTTCCCTGTCTTTTCTTTCTTTACAGTCTCTAGTCTCTTTCCCTTATTTTAATAGCCTTAATCCTCTGTTGACTGCAGATCTTGGCTGTATCCTGAAAAAGTCAACAGAAAGGTTTTCCCTGGAATTTTAGATGTGTTTCCATATTGGTTTTTCTTTCCACTCCTCTCCTTTTTTCTTCTTGATGCCTGGCTGGCCGATTTAAACAAACATTTTCAGAACAACTTGTCCTCAGCTGACTAAACTGGTAAATAACGGATAAATATAGTTTCAGTTGGGAACAGCTTTCTGGCAAAGGATGGAGAAGAACACTGAAGAAGAATTTTTCTCACCTTGAGTCATGGGACCTGGTTGGTTAAATTAAAACCATTTACTTAACCTGAGTGTACAACACACAGCCATCAGTGCTGTCCTTTACTGTTACTGAGCCTTTGTGCTGCTTACAGTACCCTTGCTGTTGTGAAACACAAATAGACTGGGTTTCTTTCTTTCTTTGGATCAAAAGCAGCACAAACCTAATTTACATATTTAAGCAAAGGCCCAGGCTTATTTTTTCAGTCACTCTTTTTTTTCCCCCCACCACCTAGAAAGCTCTGTCATAAGTTTCAAGCTCCAACATGTAATGATAGAATTATAAATTTCTTGATGTCCTAAGGCTGGCTGCCTCCCACCGTAACTCAATCTTGCTGTTACGCACTACTGTCTTCTTATCAAAGTGCACTTCACCAAGCGTACAAGAGGGATGTTGTTATGTTTGTTAAGATGATAATTTGCATATTTGTTGTGAAGCATACCCATGGCTTTCATAAATATTTTTATATGTGTTTATTCATACAGAGAGGCTAGAAATCTAAATATTACAGTGCTTTTTATATAGAGAGAGAAAATAAAAACCCAATTCACAATGGTAAGTCATTGTATTTTGAATTTTTATTGTAATAAATTATAGCAATAGTTCACACAACCCAGCTATTATCTCAGATTGTCTGTCTGCAGAATCACAAAAACAATCTGAGTCATCCTGACTTGATTAATGTTCAGTTCCTGTTTGGGAAGGCTTCCCTCACCATCAGGCTGCCTGGTAGAATTTTTTTTCTATGAAAGCTCAAATTCTGTGCAACAGTCCCACAGCCTATGGTGGGTTCTGCAGCATGAATCATGGAAAATATGCATCCCTGCTTTGTTTGCAGCTGGTTATTTTTGCCAAAGTCCATGTGGAAGGAGAGCTATGATATGTGTCTTTTTAGCACTTGGATGGGTATGGATTAATAGAGACTTATCAAACATATCAAAAGACACTCAGCATTTCAAAGAGGGAAAGAAGTGGAGTTGACATGCAGAGCCGAGGTTGAGTCAGAAAGAAAGTGAATTTGTCTTTATGAATAAAGCCAGGCACAAGAGAGTTGTTTCCCTTTTTCTCCCATGGTCCTCTTCATGGCCTGTCACTAAATTCTTGTGAAACTTTTATTTATATTTGCTGTGGCTTTCATTTCACCTACCTATGTTACATGGATTAGTACAGGCAGACTAGATTATTTTAATTAGTTCATGGAGCTGATTAATTAGTAACTGCTGTTCTTACCTGAAAAGCATGACAGGAGCGGAGAAAATTACTTGCACTTGCTACCCTTCCTTACATCATTTGAGAAAGACCTCTCTGAGCTGAAAATGCATCACAGTAACTTTATATAATACCTTAGACATGAAGTGAATAATAATGTGTGACTTCAGGGAAATTAAGGTACTCAGAGTAACAATGACAATGGCTAATATTTCTGCAGTTGAACAGTTCAGCAGTGAGCAGCCTTGCTTCTGACAGTGTCCTGCAAAAATATGATACAAATGTTCCTATTAGTAATAGAGGCATAAAATCATCACTTAAAACCTTACAATGATTACAAAGATTATACCATTACCATCTAAAATGAGGATTGAGGGAACTTCAGAAGCAAAAGTTTTAAGTGCTTGGTCATTTGATGTTGTATAACTGAGCAATAGCCATTTATCTCGTGGGAAAAAGTGAAGTCAGGTGCAGAGAAACAAGTTGTAGGGGCTGTATGTGCTGTGGGGAGCATGCTTCACCAGGGGGAAGTGGGCTTAAACTGGATGTGCTGGTCCATGTCCAGGGCATTAGCTGGGTGTCAGCTCCAGGAACAAAACTGGTTGGAAACTAATGTAATGCCTGGGAATATGCATTTTTGGCATGGAAGCCTGATTTCCTCTGTATGTGTGTTGAGCTCTGAAGCACAGTGTTTGCTTCAGGCACTCTTAAAGATTGCTCTGAGACCAACCAAAAGGCTGGAAACCATCTTCGGATAGAAGTCATAGGTGTGCAATTGTTTAAGCATGCCAAGAAAAAGTTTAAGGATTTTGGTTGTAGATGGTAAGTATTTACTTCAGGACTAATGTTCTTCCAATCTAGCAAGAAAAGCTATAAAAAGATCTGGTTGCTGGAGCTGGACAAATACACAGGATGAAAAGGCTACGCATTTCACCAGGGAAATACTTAGCTACTGGTGGGGATTGCAAGAGGTTATTGTGGCTTTTCTACCATTAGCAATTTTTAAATCGAGAATAGATGTTGTTGGGTTTTTTTAATCTAAAAGATTAACTCAAGTTTAAACTGGATCAAATTCAAGGATGTTCTGTGTCCCCTAAATTATGTGGTTAGGTGACCACACAATGACTCCTGGTTTTATAATCTGAAAATCCTTTTGCTCTGACAAATAGGGCTGGAGAAGCTTTTACTATGATTGATGACTTGGATTCATGGATGCACACTGTGTTTACCTGGATCAGCACTCACTTTTCTTCCTTCTGAACCAGCTTAGCACTGACTGTCCAGGCTGCAGAGCTGTACTAAGCAGACCTGTCCTGCCTAGCCCAAGGATGCTCCTTTTTCACTTATTTCTCTCCTCCCAGGCTGGAAACCCACATTCCTTTTTCCGAGGAGCCAGGAGCCACCTTGAACCGGGGAACTTCTGTAGCGCTTTGAGAGTAACCATTCACAAAGACCTTACAGCTTTGAACTACAGCACGCACAAAGAACATTTTTTTTCTAGCAACTACAAAATGTTGCAATAAGCTTTGCTCCAATGAAACCTCTATTAATGGTAGTGGAGCTTTGTATGTTAGTGACCAAGGATTTGACTATCAGATAATTGCGATTATATGTTCTTTCCAGAACAACTTGCATTATTTAAGAAGAAAATCAAACTTCAATCAAGCTGTTCAGAGGTTTTGAAATATTCAGATGCAGAGCTCCAAGCTTTAGCCATTGGGGTGCAGTGCAAAATGCTGCTAAGCAGGCAATAGGCTCAGGATTTATTGCAGTGACTGAACTTATAAATACAGAAAGGTCACAGAAACGTCTGCTCTTGTGAACTTTCAACCAGCATTTGCAAATTAAGAAGCCATAGATTACTTATATAATACATGGATGCATATCTGTCCAAATGTTTAATAAAGATACTATGTAAGAAGCATGAAACAAGTAATTTTCCTCTGCAGTAACAATATATTTCTTCTATGGTATACAGGACAGTCACAATAGCAGTTTAAATCTGTTGAAACTTCTATGTTCAGAAAATGATACTTTGACAACAATTATACCCAAAATACAGGTATTAGAATGGGAATTTTCAGGTCAGATAAGACTAAAATTTGGTAATGATTGAATTCTCTTTACATGTTACTGATATATATACACCATTTAAATAAGACCTTGATACTAAAAGGTAAACTGAACTGTGCAGTATGATCGAGTAAAAGCCGTTTTTATAAATGCTCTTTGTACCCTGGAAGACATGGGGACTGGGATACTATTCATTTTCAGAGGTCAGATCATTTGTTTCTGGTTACTTTGGCTAATGGAGCGTGCTTGGCCTGGAAAGGAGAACACTCTTTGGCCTACGGTTGCCATGTAGCCTTACAACTGCCTGCTCCCTGAGCGTGCTCTCTCTTGACTCCCCGGCAAAGTACAGATCAAGTGCACACAAGTTACATCTACACCAGCACAATAGTGGTGATTTTCAATCCCTGGTTGCTCCCAGAGGCATGAACACAACCTCCAGCCCCAGGCTGACACTCGCTGCCCTATTGCCGGCACAGCCGGCTCCTGGTCTGGAAGTCTGATAAGATGAGTTGAAAGTATTGTTTCTTCCACACGCACACACGTCCCAGCTGCAACTCAAATATACGGAAGAAGGTTTCTCTCTCTAAATGTATCTTCACATATCTGGGTTTCAGATTTATGCTGTTGCCAATTCTCTTTACATTTTGCATTATACCAAATGCTTCTTTAACTGTTGATATTTGGGCTCGACAAGAACATGAGGGAAACAAGGTGAGGGAAGAGACGAAAATCATTTGTGTATGTGTATTAATAGCATTTATAAACTCAGGTTTAGGTGTACTGAATCTTTGTCAGCCCAGTTTTAGTCTCAGAACTGGAGTGGTGGGGGCCTGTCAAGATTGGGCAGTTCCCAGGGTGGGAGCCCATTCTGTCCCACTGGCACTAGCCACACCTGGAGCATGAGGTCTGCTCTGCTGTAAGCATGAGTCTGCTCACTGACCTTGTTTACATCTTTTCACTAAAGCACACACAGAGAAAATGCTTCTTTTGAGTCTAGCTACGTCATCCTGAGAGAATGCAAAGATGCCTGTGCTTCTTGCAGCCAAAGGACTTCCAAAGCCTTGCATTTTTGGAAGAGGTAAGTGACGGAGGAGATGGATCTGCAAAGGTAAGAAGGACCACCCCTCAGAGCTAGGAATTACAGTACAACTCTTGTTAAATTCCCAAGCTCCAGCTTTATGGATTATGGTGGAGAGCCTCTGCCACACTAAACGCTGCTTTGCTGCTGCTATCTGCATGAGGCAAGGAGATTCTACAGTACTTGCAAGATACCACTTGCTAAAGATACCACTCCATAGGATGCTATTAGAATAGCAGAAGGTGAAGCCAGATGATGAAAAACACATTTGTCAAGAGTTTGGTGTGACAGACCTGAGCTGTCATGTGCTGTAGTATCTGTTTTACATTCCTACACAGGGTTTTGTAACAGTGAGAGGAAGTGGTCAGTCCTTTCAAATTTGAGAGAGCCATGCTGGCACCGATTTCTGTGGCTGGAGTCATGTGTCAAGAGATTATTTGTGCTGGCACAGAGAGTTCAATACATGTCTACATTCTTGATACTTGAATCTCAAAAACTTCACTAGAAGAGATGCCAGTAAACTATTATTTTCTCTAAGTACCAGTTCTCCATAGATGTAATTATAGTAACAGCTATCACATTTGTGCTAACACTGGTCAACAAGGGTTGAAATATTGGCCCTGTTGAAATCTTTGGTAAAGATTTGGCTGAGAAGTGCAAATAGGTTTCCACACAAAAATAAAAGTATGGAAGGAAAAAATAGAGTTCTGTGTAATAACACTAAAATGTTTTTAATTTTCAATGTCCTGGATGTCAATGTTCTGGCTCTATAAGAAGTTCAAATTTGTTTGTGCTACAAGGAACCCCCCAACAAAAGTTCACTCCTCATTTCCATATCTACCTCCAAAATAAAAATCCTGTCAGGACTGTGTTTTAACCCAGATGGTGGCAGAAATACAGCCCAGCTAGACACCGACAACCCAATGGGGAGTGATGAGACAAGTCATATGCCAGCTGAATTCCTGCTGGAGAATACAGGGATTTTGTTCATGTTCTTAAAAGCTGCTGATGCCCTGGAGGGTATCCAGTCTTTGGACAGAAGGCTTCGTCTTTGCAGAGGTGATCTAACAAGTGCCCTGCGCTAATTGAAACAATTTTTTTCCTTGGTTTTAACTGATTTTGGAAGCCAGCTCTGTAAAACAAATACCTGTGGCACCAGATATCTAAACCGTGAAAAACACAGGTCCTTGACATGTAAGCCATAGGAGATTCCAGACTAAATGTTCCTAAAAGTTGAATTGATCGTGCCTTATCTTTTTGATGACAATAGGAATTGCTATTAGCATGTTACACAAAGATTCAAAAATGTTGCCACAAATTAAAAGTTAAGTGATATTTTTCTGTTCTAGGCTCTTCACCTATTTCCCTTTAGAATTATCTTTTATTTATTCATGATGCTGATTTATTTTAGTTGCTCTGCCGATTTGCCAAAAAACGTGAGCAGTGTGAGCTGCAGGAGGAACAGCAGATGGCAGCACCAAGCTGCTGGATCGAGGCTATTAGTGCAAACGGGGGAAAACAGGAACCGAAGATGAACAAAAGTTTCTGAGAATTTGTTTGCTTTCAGATCTCCTTTTTTTCTCCCAATCCTTTGGATTTATTTTGTTTTCTTCTGATTTTTCTACTCAATATGGGGGGGAAAAAAAGAACAGCAGATGAAGGAAGTTGCTATGTCAGGTCATCCTGTATTGATTTAGTGGAAGATGGTAAGACCTGGTGTGACCTGCTGAATAGATGACATGAGGTTACGGCCTAGCCTACCAACACTTCACATCGTATTAAACACTCCGCAGGGGCAACATCTGGAGGGTTAAACAACTGCTGGGTAATGCAATTTTAAATACCACTTCATCAAAGTAATAGACTCCACAGGACCCTCTTGGGATCTGTAAACTGATGTGTTCCAGGCTTTGTGTGCTGCAGCCCTTTTGTGTAGCACATTAAGGAGACCCTGATAGCTCTCACTTTAGCAGAGTGATAGAACCAAGGTTTGCAAATTCATCTACAGAACAACGCCTTGCTGAGCCTGGCATCAAACACATGGCCTTTATGGTTTTTCTCTTCCTTTTTTCTTCCTCAAAGCTTGATATATTGTGTATCCAAAATTACTGTCAGATAAAGAAAAGATTTTAGAAGGATATATTTACTCTTGAGTCTATTTTAACAGCAATGTATGAGCTTTCAACGAGATCTCATCCATGCTTTCTGTTCTCCAAGGTAGTTACAGAGGAGGGAGCAAATCTTCTATGTGTTCTACACAACCAGCCAAACTTTCAATCTGAATTACAAAAGGATTCCTCAGGCCCTTGCCAGACCTGGCCCCTCTCCTACATTCTTCAAATACAATCCCTAGCTCCAGCAACACAAATCATGAAGGAAATGTGGTCTCCAATTTGATCGACCATGGAGGCTGGTGCCACCACCTAGCTGCAAATCAACACACCAGACAGTTAGTAGAATGGTATGCAGTTTTCCAAAATAACTCCTTCCACTGTTTCAGAGCTGCTAAGCAACAATTAAGAGAAGTTCCATTAAATAATTAATCACTTTAGTGACATTGAATAATTAATCACTTGGAGAGAGGAGAGCCCAATAACTTTTTCTATTGCCTGCTCATGCAATATTTGCTTTCTGCGTCTGAATCCAGTAAAACCCTTAGCAAACACAAATCCCTGCTTCTGGGCAGGCAGAATTTGATAGCTGTCAATGATTGAACTTTGTCACTACCAGGAGCATATGGAAGGACACTTGGTAAACCCCTTTCCAGGGAGAAAAATATAGGGTAAACCTTGCAGCCAGCATGAGCCGGAATCTATTGGCCAAAGTCAATGGAAAGGTTTCAATTTTTTCCGAGCGAGTATCTGTCCTTGGTGTTGTCCTTGCTTGGAGATCCTTCTCTCTGCTTTACTGCAATCATTTCAGATTAAAGGGCAGACGAAAATTCCTCAATTACATGGCACAATTTCTGCTCCGAAATGCTGGGTAATTTTCTTTGTTGATGCCTTTTAAAGAGGGATGTAGTCATGGAGGAACAGGAGTTCTGTACCTGTCAGTAGCCACCACTGCCATTTTATTTTTGTTATTGGGTACGTATAAACTTTGGGAGGTTATAGACAGACCAGAGAAATGGCTTGTTTTATCTCTGTCTCTACTGAGCAATACAAAACAATCTTCAGCTATCATAATGTCAACAGGAGCACAGCCCTGAATTGTCTCTGAAGTGTGTGCTGTAGCCTCACTTGACATGCTCCCCGCCATTCCTGCACAAGGTATTTATATCAGGCAATACTACCCACGGATAATTCTATTAGGTAACTATCCTTTGGAAATTGTAACATTTTTGAATGCACATATATGAAAGATGCCCTCCCCTCACTAAACTACTTTGTGGCCTATGCTTTAGAAACAGGATCTATTAAGACTGCAGGCATATGAGCTACTGTAGTTTACTTACTGAAATTATTTTCCCTCACTCATTACTGCTGAGGACACCACGGCTGCCCTCCATCTGTGGAGGGGTCTTCATAAGAAAATGGGGAGCAGTAGGAAAACAGCATGAATTCTCCAAAGAATGCCTTCGTTTATTTATTTATTTCAAATGTCTTTCATGTCTTGGCTTTGTGCATCTTTTCCAAGAAACAAATGCTTCACAGATGGAAAGAAGCAATTTTCAGTTGTAAAAATTCTAAACAGTTCAGGTAAAATGAAAAACAGAGCTTCCTGGAGACATACCAGCTTTTTCTTTTTATTCATTCTTCTTTTTTTTGCCCCAGCCTCACTTTGATTGTAAAAATATTCACCCACCTACAGACCTTATAGCATGAGAAATGCCCTTCCTGGGGTCTAATCCATGCCTGAGGTATCACTGCAGATCGATCAGAAAGGAAGGCTCCTATTTCCACACAGACTTTACACATCTGCTCTGATTTTCTGCAGGGTGGATCCTCAGCAACCCTAGTGAAAAAATTGAGTCTTATATAAACCAAGCTTATACTGGCATAGCTCCTCTTCTGGAGGGAGGTCTGCTATGTTGTCATCAGGAAAAGGTCTAATTTGTCCACTGATACTCTGTTTTCTATCAATTCATAAGGTTAGGTAGTGAAATAAGGGAAAAACATCATGGTCAATTGGTGAGAAAGAGTAATGAGCTTATTTTTGGATTCCCCCTGCTGATAAAACCTTTCGGGATTTATGGCAGATCAAATTAGCAGGAGCTTTAGTAAATACCCTCATAACCTTCGGATATCACACACTGCCAATGAGGCGGTTAAATCTGCTGCACACTCCCCATGGGGAGCTTAACTCATCCTCCAGGACGCCTGTCTTGGAGCCAGGCACCCACAGCCAGACACCTACATATCCATGGTCTCTGGTGCATAAACTGAAGTACAGCAGTGGTCAAAACAGTATCTCCCTTGCACTGCTGGGGGCCATGAGTATGGAGCTGGAGCAATCCCCACATGGGGCAGGCATCTGCAATGAATGGAACAAGCACAGGGCACCAGAGCAGCTTCTGGGTGCTGAGGGGTGGGTCCAATTCCCTAGGCTCTAAATCATATGGCACACTCAGGATCAGAAACTGAGAAAAGTAGAGAAGGTGGCCTGTAATTATTAGCTGCTGCCACGTCTTGGGGAACGCAGCTCTGAAACACACTAATGCTGAAAACTCAGTCACTGGCGCCCTTTGGATATTGCAATGGATTTTACAATGCACATTTGATGAGCTTGTCATGTGAGGCTCTACAGGAAGAGAGTGAAACACTCAGCAGTGAGTGCCGAATCAGGGTCTGAGTGTGTAATCCACAGTTTTATTTGCTATAAAGTCTAGGATATTCCCTTAAAAATGTTGACTTGTGCAGGAAATGTCTGGTTACTTGTGTAACTGTTTGCAAGATATACAAACTCATCAGGCTCTGACTCCTAAGTCTTATGACAATAATGCATTTTCTTCCAGACATGTTCAATTGCATATCTGATACACAAATTGCTCGGCCAAAATGACTTGTTAGTGATTTATTTGGAATATCCAGCTTTACCATATGACATCACCTCCTCAACTTGATGAAAAAAAGGTTTAGAATGAATTCTTCTCATTAAAAATAATGGGGCAATGGTTTCTTGATGCCAATATTTACTGATATCAAAGCAAAATATTGTCTTGGTTATTTGTCTTAATTTAGCCCAAATAGTACACAAAGCACAGTGTACAAAAACAATATGTTCTTTCTTCTAAACCAGATCATCACTTACTAATTGCTATATGATTTGAATAAAAACAGAGGCATGATTCAGTTATGCTTCATAAAAATTATCTCACTGTATTTTTCTTTTCTTACCCTGATTGATAGAGAGGCCATATAAAATTACTTTCTATTTCTGCCTTCACACAGAATCTCAGAAGGATTGCTTTTAAAATGTCCATTATACAAAATACAGGAGAATGAGACCCAGATCCTTTCCTAAGTTCCTTAAGAAGCAGTTACACTATGGATATGTAACTGCATATATACAGGTAGTAAAATATGTAATGTGTGTGTCTGTGTGTGTGTGTGCCCACACATATATAATTAATTTTTATACTTTAATTAAAGTTTACAGATCTCAATGGTATTTGAACATTCCTAAAATTCAGGTGTTGGATTTGTATAGCGGTTGCACAGACCAGTTGATGTATCTAAATCCAACATCAAATCCAGCCTAGCACTAGGGCAGTTCACGTGAGAACTGATATGCTCAGAGAGAATCCTTTGCTTCTGAGCATGGATCTGCAGGCAGATAGAGATGTGCCTTACCTTTCTGTGAATTTTGTTCTGTTTAGAAACTCACATGGAAACCTAAGGGTTGCAAGTTCTGATAAAGCATCAGAGAAAGAGAATTTCAAGCACGGACTGACATGTGAATACCTAGAAAACTTTGTAAGAACTAGTCTGCTTCCAGCACGCTAGAGAAAGAAGACTTGAGCCAAGATTTTTTACTGAGGACTCTAGGACACATTTGACAATGAATGAAACTGCGTCTTCTCTATTGCCTTTCCATTGCTTAAGAAATCTTTATCAGAAGTTACAAACGCATTTTTCTCAGACCTTTCTACCACAGAACCCCTTGTTTACAGGCATTCAGCAGATCTTTGTTTTCATCTACACGGAGAAATCTCTCCTCCTGCCACCTCTTGAGAAGTTTCCATTCCAGGCTCCTGCAGCAAGGGGGGTGTGCTGCAATGGGAGCCATATTCTGTCAGTGCTGAATACATCAAAGCCCATTCATCGACGACTTCTGGGTTAGTGACTATAAATAACCCCAAACCCTGCCACACACATCTAAAACTAACTTTTAGCCATAGCTCACCCACTGCTACTTCTTGTGTGGAAGGAGGAGGGAGGATTTCTGCCTGGTTGCCACTAGATGGAGCGAAGCCAAAATTGTAGATTTTCTTAGTCTTGTGATGGAAACACATCCTTTTCCTATATAGGTTTGTGTTTTTGTGGTTTGGGTTTTTTTTTCTTAAATAAGTCTATTAAGCTGAGAACCAAGTCTGTCTGGTTCTGAAGAGAAAGGGCCCTGTTAATTTTAGTGTGCTGCTCCGATTTGTAACTTGGGTTAACTCAAAGGATTGATGACATGTGGATTTCTCCTTGCTATACACTGGAGAACTGAAGTCAAATTTTGAAAGGCTGATTCCTTCCTTTGTTTTCCAGCACCCAATTCAGATGAATAAATAAGGAGTTTCAACTATGGAGAGGGTCCTTGTGCTGTGACTACACAGTCACACAGGTTCAATCTTTAGGTTTCTAAGGTAGATCATTAATATCTGGTGGTGCTGACAACCTTCAAAGAGTTTAAGCAATAATCCATCTTCTCTTTTTCTCTTTCACCCTGTTAGCACACCTTTTGCACTTATGTGTACATCTAAACTCCCATTCTCTGCTCAACTAATTACGTACTCAAAATACATGGGGAAATTACCAAATATTTCTTCATGGTGTGCAATGTATTATCAATCACTGTTTTCAGAGCATAGTTGGTAATCCCCAGTGTGCTCAGCATTGCCCTAGTTTCATTTGCATCTAGGGGAGTTTGGTTATTGTTGTAAGTGACAGGTGACAATAAGATAACTTATGGTTTCTGAAAATCTACTAGATACAGATGTGTACGTTGAAAAGTACAGTGCAGTCTGAAAGATGAGCATACCTACATAGAGTTCATTACATTGTTGGTTTTTCAATTATGCTAAATCTGCATATGCCTGAAACAGATGAAATCCCTGAAAGTCCAAGGGTATTTTAGGTACTGTTTTGCTTAGTGAATAGAATAGAATAGAACATAACAGGTCTACTTGTGTTGGAAGGGACCTACAGTGATCGCCTAGTCCATCAGCCTGACCAAGGGCTGACCAAGTTTAACCCATGTTGCTAAAGACATTGTCCAAATGCTTCTTAAGCACTGAAATGGTTTAGGCATTGAACACTTCTCTAGGAAGTGTACTCCAGTGTTTGACCACTGTCTCAGTATCTACTAAACTCCTAAGAATCTTTATCTCCTGCTACATCATATTTGGCAGTAAAGTAAGCAATT
The DNA here is from genome assembly GCA_013400735.1 of Pomatostomus ruficeps. NCBI lineage: Eukaryota > Metazoa > Chordata > Aves > Passeriformes > Timaliidae > Pomatostomus > Pomatostomus ruficeps. Next base: position 39,194 of record VYZT01010655.1, read on the forward strand.
CTTTCATACTCTTCCTTGAATCTGAATTATAAGCTATTTTTTACCTTTATTCCTTCCGAAGCAGGAAATATTACTGCTATACAAATTTTGAAGGCCTTCTCACAGGTGTCTGCTACTGTTAATATTTTTCCAGATGAGGCTGCTTGGATGTTACCTCTTTCCCACCAAGTGAGGCTCCTTTTTACAGAACTCAGTGATGAAATTATTTAAGGCAATAGCTGGTCAGAAATCCAAATACGTCTTATCAAGAGTCTTTTAAGAGAAAATTTTGTCAAGGAATGTTTCTGCTTGAAGAATAATCCTGTATTTTCTCCAGGAAATTTTGAACAGATTCAGAAAAAATTGGAAACTTTGAAACATTAGTATATCTACTTTAAATAGTCTGTTACAGTATGTTTCATGTTTTTTAAGAAAGTAATGAAATTACTAGTTAGAACAAGAGTTTATAAATATAATCATTATTAATTGATTGATATTTTGACTCTAAACACCATTTTGAGATTTTAAAACTGATTGGAAATTACAGGATAGCAAAAGAAGTTGACACTTCAATGTAGAGTACATCACTTTGAAAGGAAAACACTGATTCTCTCTGCAAGAGTATTTCAATTTCTTCTAAAGAGCTCCCCATGTCAAATGCTTACCTCACCATGTTGTGCATGCACACTTCAAGACTGCCAGGGTTTAATAATGAGGGACAGATTGTCAGATCTCAGTTGGGCAAGCAAAGCTGATTTTTTCCATTCCAAGCCTGGAATGGAAGTGGATCAGGGCAAGAGACAGACATTCTCATCATGGACAAGAGAGGAAGAGTGGGCAGGAATACAGGAGAGAAAGAGACAAGGAAATGCATTAGCAGTCCAGGCTTGCTGCTTCCGGGACTTCCAGGGGGACATGGAAACTGAGCCCACCTCGGCTGCCTCCAACCCAGGACTATGACAACTTCCCACATCCCAGGTATTCCTTCAGCAAAGCAGTGGAAACATCCAGCTTAGCCCTCTGGCACAGGCAGTCTGATTTCTAACCTAAAGGCATGAAATTCCCAGCAACCAAATTTTTCTTACCAAAACTTTAAGCTGGATAGAGTTGTCATATCATGACTATCATGACAATTAGGAGTTTGGCAAAGCTATCCTAAGTACTACAGAATATTTTGATACAAAAAATAAAGGGTTTATTGACCCTCCTTCACTAATAATTTTCTGATTATATTATCTCCCTCTTCCTTGACAATCCTGCTGTAGTATTGGTTCAGTATCATGTCTTACGAACATCAGGAACATCAATAGCCCTTGAAATTAGCATAGGCTTTTTTCAGGGCTCTCACACATCTTCTAACTATTACTTATCCTATTTTCTTCATAATAGTGTGCACCACTGCATTAAAAATGTGCTACAAAGGAGTTTATGATTATTTGTTGCTTTGATTAAACACTGACTCTAGTCATTAGTATCCATTCCCATTTCTGATCTGCATGGGTGGGGTTATCTACAACTACGTAACTTCAGTTTCTTAAAAATCACATCAAATACAAAAGACTTTGTGAGCTTTTTTGATACTCAGTGGAGAGAAAGAAGCATATTTATAGGACAAATAATTTTTTGATGCCATGTGTGAGGCCATGATACCAATAACTCCACGGGGATCTTTTTCCTTTTGCCAGTCACAAAAGGGGACCTAAGTGACTAACTTAAAGTAGATAATTAATACTACAGAAGGTAAAATTATGTCAGATGAATCCCAACAGCTGTATTGTAACTTTATCTTGGAGTGAAAAATGGAGGTTTGGCAAACAAAAATCTCTGTATTGGAATATAGCTACGCATATGTATTTAAACACTAATGAGTCTATCCAAACCCCATAAAAGTACAATTTTATTATTATAATAGTATTCTAATAATAATATACTACTATATTTAGTAATTCTTTGTACCAACTACATCTTCTTTGCTTTTTGACCTATCTTCCTATCTTTTCATAGTCTGGAAGACATCACTACCTAAATACTTGGTATGTGGTCATAGTTTTTTAATTTATTGAAGAAAAACTATTTGGAAATATCTCAGTCTCTTCACTGCATATTATTTGGCAATATTCTATAGTGCAAAAAGGGTTTTAAAATTAGGTTGCTTCCTGTTGCTCAGCTTGCAAGCCTCAAGTCTGTGTACAGTTTTGCAGCTGTGAAATACCATTTCATTCTGAGGCTGCACAGAAAATTGCTCCCTTCACCGTTGTTCATTCAGGACCACCAAGCGAAGGGGAGAAGGGATCCTGCCAGGGGCTACACTGGCTGTGCCTGAGGTCAGAGAAGGGGAAAGTGAGTGGCTGCAGCTCATGTGCACACATGGGGTGTTTGCTCCCAATGTGTTTGCGCCTGGGAGCATAGGAGCCACAGCCTGCGCCCAGGACGGACACAGCTCTGGCAGGGTGTCCTTGCCATTCAAACCTGTTTTTCAGCCTGCCCAGTGCTAGGCCTGTCCTTAGTCATGAAGGAAAATTATGCCCGTGAAAGCCATTCTTTTTTGATATGGAAAAACGTCAGAAGGGATTCTGATAGGATTAGAAAAACAATTTCCTTTGCTGAGCAAACACAAATTTTAAGCCAGGTCACCAAAGGTGAAATGTCACCACACCAAGTTATATAGTTTTGACTTCCCAGTTAATCCTTATTTCAAGGTAATGAAACTTAACTGTCAGCTGGAATACCATGTCCAGCCCCAGTATCTACACCTTCAAAAGGATTTTGAAAAATTGGAAAGCATTCAGAAAACCACTTCAGGAATGCTTTGAGAACTCTTTAATCCAGCAGACAAAGGCATAACAAGATCCAGTATCAGAAAGCTGTGTTTTGAAATATTCAGATTAAAATAAGTTATAAGAATTGCATAAGCAGGGAGGATTTATTAGATTATCCATCACTGCAAACTTTTGAATCTAGACTGGTTTATCTTGTAAAAAAAAATCATCCTTTTCTTAGCTAGAACTATGGATTTGAGTTGAGAATTTAAAGATTTTTAAAATTCCTCTTGGGCCTGGATAAACAATAAGTCAATGTGATGTAAGGTACTTACTTTCAAGCGTTATGTCTCATGTCTTCTGTTTGAGCATGCACTTAAAAGTTGGTACAATAGCCTCATACCCAAAGGAAAACCCAAGCCAAGCTTTAGACAAACTTTGATCTTTGGTTATTTTAAACTATGGTCTTTGATTCTTATATATAAAAAAATACATCATGGGGGTTTTTGTGGTTTTGTTGGGGTTTTTTGTTTGTTTGTTTGTTTGTTTGTTTTATTTGTTAGTTTGGTTTTTTGGGAGGGTTGGTTTTGTGGTTTTGTTGGGTTTTTTGTTTGTTTGTTTGTTTGTTTGTTTGTTTGTTTTATTTGTTAGTTTGGTTTTTTTGGAGGGTTGGTTTTGTGGTTTTGTTGGGGTTTTTTGTTTGTTTGTTTGTTTGTTTGTTTGTTTTATTTGTTAGTTTGGTTTTTTTGGAGGGTTGGTTTTGGGGTTTTTTGTTGGGGTTTTTTGTTTGTTTGCTTGTGTTTGTGTGTGTGTGTGTGTGTGTGTGTGTGTGTGTGTGTGTGTGTAGTAGAGATGTGAGTTATGATCCAAACTTAGATATATGTTCAAAATGCTGGGAAAGGAATGCTGCAAATAACAACTATAGATAACAATTTGCTCTAGGACTCTTTCTTTTCATACTTATTCAAAGTCCACTTGCAAATCACAAATTCATCAGATTTGGTCAGTATTTAGAGGCACTCAGCTATATTTCACTAAAAGAATTTACTTGAGACCATTCATATTTTTTATATTTGACATTCTTATTGTAATGGTTACCTGGTATTGTTTATGTTACCTGAGTGGATGAGTGGTATAACATCAAGCACAAATACTTGTACATGTGTCCGATCCACAGACATCTCCTTGAGTAAAATTTAATTACTTAATCAGAATATGAAAAAGTGCATAAGCAAAACTGAAATTATTTGAGGTCCTTAAAATATTATCTGAGTACTTTTCACCAGTGTAATGAACTTTCAGAGGGAAGTGGACTGATATGTCAGGCACTTGTGATGTCCCCTTCTATTTAACCCATCATTTTTCTAGGTGCTATGCTGCACCTTTTGCCTATTGCTTCTCCATCTCTTTGTATGTAACTTTGTAGTTGTCAAATCCTTCTGTCATCAGGGCTTTCTCAGACTTTTCCTTATGTCTGTTTTCTTCACATCCTGACCACTCCAATTCCAGATTATTCCACTCCCACAGGCCCTAGATTTAGAAAAGCATGTAAATTGTGAAAATTAGGAGGCCCATGTGCAAGTCCCTTTGCTGTAGCTACACTATGGAGTTTTGCTCATCTGCAGTCCACTTTTCCACTGCAGATGTCCAGGGCACCTGAATGAAGCATTTAGTACTTCATGACATGAAGCAATATTTTCATTATGGGTACCCACAGCACTGCAGGGGCACTTTATCTTTGAATCTTTCTAGATTTCCTCGTGGTTAGAGGGAATAGCGCTAAGCCTGTCCTCTTATGTAACATTTAAGCAGTGATAGTATTGAAAGCAGACCCATAGACATGCTTATATATTCAGAAGTTTGGTTTTTTACTTCTAATTATGTAAGGTGGCTTGCTAGGAGCAACATACACCTCCCTTCTCAACTAAAAGATTCATGAGGTTGTTAAATGAAAGTACAGATCTAGGACTAGAATACAAATAACTATGGGGTGCATTGCCTTCTGGTTTCTAGAGTGATTTAAATGGTCTAATCTTGTTTCACTAGCATGTGAATTTCTCCTTATTCCTACCCAGGCTTACCATCATATATAGAAAAGTGGATTATTTGGATCTTAAATAGCATGGCAGGAAAAGAGAGATAAGTATGCACAGCAGTACTGTCATTTTTAACTTGCTGAAGATCCTTAAGTACTCTGCAGCTGGAAGCTTTATAAATACTTGGCTGTAATCAAATACATCCGTTTGAGAAAGTATGATGCTTTTCCACAGGCAGTGTCAAGCACTCATGACAACTCTTGACCCTGCAAAATAATAAACATCACCACACTGCCTGGACTGCTCTGTGTTCTCTATGGATGAGCCTCTTCTGGTCCCTGCATAAGCTAACATGAATTAAAATATACAGTATATTTTATCTATTATTGATTTCAAAATGGATAAGCATTTATGTGAATAGTAAGACATCTCATTATCAAACCTTATTATCAAATTGAATAATTACTAAGTGTTAGGTATAGCTACTTGAAGCACCCTACCCTTTGATGTTTATTATTCGGGTAATAATCCCAGTCTATCACTAAGAAAATAAAGAGAACCATATAATATCCTGAGTTGGAAGGGTTCCACAAGCATCACAGAGTTCAACTCCTGGCCTTGCAAAGGACACCCCAAGAGTTACACCATCTGCCCAAGGGCATTGTCCAAATACCTAAACTCTGTCAGGCTGGTGCTGTGACCACTTCCCTGGGGAGCCTGTTCCAGTTTCCAACCATTCTCTGGGAAAAGAACCTTTTTCTAATAATATCTAATCCAAACCTCCCCTGACACAACTTCATGCCCTTCACTTGTGTTCTGTCCCTGGTCAGCAGAGAGAAGAGATTGGTGTCTGCCCCTCAGCCTCCCCTTGCAAGGAAGCTGTGGACTGCTACAAACTGCAACAGACCACAAATTCTCTCAACAGTTTTCCTGAGTTTTCATAAAGGGTAGTTGATTTTTGAGAATGGACAACCACCTGCACTCATTTAGATTCCAGCTCAGCCTTCCAGGAGGCAGCAGGTGAGCTGAGTTAGCAGCAAGCAGTCCTCATGGAAGTCAGGATGGCTGGAGCAGGAAGATGGCATGCCTTGCTCCTAGAATTTGTGTCAGAACTCTTCAGATGCCAGAGTTGCTCTTGAGATGTATTTTTTTTGGTAGTTCCACTCTTATCAGTTTGAACCTGACATTGTACTTTTGTGGTAAAAGACACAGCCAGCTCAAATCCAAGAAATTCCCAGCCTCTTTAAGAAGAGGAAACAACAAATCTTTAATTTTTTCTTAAATTCACTCTCTGTAAATATTCTCTCTGTACATACATAATTTTTATTGCATAACACACAGTACTTGGGATCATTTTTTGTTTAAAAGAAGACTTCATAGTGATTCTGCTGACAAAGATCTCTTAATAACTAACAAAAAATAAAGAAGACACTGAAGGAATTAAGGAACAATGTGCTATATTAGTGCACAAATATACCTCAAAGTTTAGCTAGATAAATTAGTCAGAAGTGGGCAGACATTATTGCGTGATATTAGGAGCAAAGAGAAGGAAAGCATTCCATAATTTACACAGAGTTGATGAATGAATTATTAACTGTGCATAAATTGTATAAAACTAGCCAGGTAAATTAACAAAACTTGGCAAAAATAACTCAATTCGTAGTCAAATTGCCCAATAAAAACAGGCTGGTGCTGTTTAAACTAGTACATTTCACTTAAAAATACATGTAAATATTCCTAGATTCCCAGCAAATAAATGATTCCACTTGTTCTGGACAAATCTCAGTCACATTCTGTTTTATGCAACACAAGTGAATGCTTTTGTAGTGATAACAATTTTTTTGTTGTTATTCAGTTTTCATGTTCTCTGATCACATCTATTTATTTCCTAGGTCTATGAAAAAAGCTTTTCAAGAAAATTACATAGAATCATAGAATGTTAAAGGTTAGAAGAGACCCTAAATATCATCTAGTCTCAACCTCACCTGCCATGGGCAGGGACAACTTTCACTAGACCAGGTTGCCCAAGGTCTTGTCCAACCTGGCCTTGAACACTTGCCAAGATTGGGGCATCCACAGTCTTCCTGAGCAACCTGTTCCAGTATCTTACCAGTCTCACTATAAAGACTTTTTTCCTAATACTTAACCTAATTTCCCCCTCTTTTTGTTTGTAACCATTACTCCTTGTTGTATCACTACAGTTCCTGATGAAGAGTCCCTCCCCAGTTTCCCTGTAGGCCCCTCACTGGAAGGCTGCTGTGAGGTCTTCATACAACCTTCTCTTCTCCAGGCTGAACAGCTCCAACCCTCTCATCTACCTTTGCAGGGAAGGTGTTCCAGTCCTCTTAACAACTTCATGGACCCCCTCTGGACTTGCTCCGACAGTTCCATGTCCTTATGCTGGCGACACCAGAACTGAACATAGTACTCCAGGTGGGGTGTCACAAGAGCAAAGTAGAAGGGGAAAATCACCCCTATCAACCTGCTGACCACACTCCTTATGATGCAACTCAGGATTCCATTGGAGAATCTTTCTGGGTTGCGAGTGCACATTGCTGGCTTGAGTTTTTCACCAACCATCACCCCCAAGTCCTTCTCCACAGGGCTGCTCTCAATCAGTTTTCTGCCCACCCTGGAGATATACCTGGGATTGCCCTGCCCCAGGTGTAGGACCTTGCACAGTTTTGCATCAGCCCATCTCTCAAGTGTGTCAAGGTCCCTCTGGATGGCAGCCCTTCCCTCCAGTGTGTCAACTGCCACTCAGTGATACCACTCAGCTTGGTGCATCAGTGAAACTGCTGAGGGTGCTCTCAATCCCACTGTCCATGTCACCAGCAAAGATGTTGAACCTAAAGGGATCTAGACCAGACATTGTGTTTTCAAGGGCTTGCAGAGACACCCATATGTGGCAAATGATACATTGTAAGATATTCTGTGCTCTGTCACCTCATCACTTAATTCAGAAGCAGCTTAGTATTATTTCTTCATAACATTTAGCTGACATGTTCATAATACATTTGAAATATTGAAGGGGATACTGTCCTTTTGTTGGAACTGATGGTTTCAGTTAAAAGCTTGTGTATTTCCCAAAACATCCAGTGCCAATCACTATCAGTGAGATATATTTAGATTTAATTAAAATATCAAATTCAATTGTGCCATGTGATATTAATATAACAAGGGATATTAACTTTGCCTTGTGTGATGCACATATTAAATTGTTATCATATGTACTCCATCCTCAACATATCCCTGGCAGGATTCTTGTCACTTCAAATCTGCCCTGCTGTCAGAAGGAACTACCCACCATTTTATTTGTTTGCTTGGCGCATCTTCTGCTCCAAGGGTGGGGGTAGACTCTTTTTGCTTTGGGCAACTCAAACATCTTTCACAACCTCTTGCTCAGCTGAAGTGAGGAAGAAAGTGCTTGTTAATTCAAAGGAGTCATGTCCTCGGTCATGGACAGTGATGGGCTTGAAGTACACAGAGAAAAAGAGATGAAGCATTCCTTACAAAGGGTAACAGTGACAGCAGGCTGAGAATCGTCCTTTCCTCTTCATAGCTGCTGTGATTTGAGAGCCGCAAACAAGGACAATATGATGGTTTTTGTGAATATCTTCTCCTTTGCGACATGATGCAACTAATCAGGCTTCTTCATCTCAGGGAAGTTTTGAATGATTTTTCCTCTGGAACACTAGAGATTTGAAACACTTCAAAAAGCAAGAAGATAAAGCAAGAAGCTGGGGCATGTTATATGAGGATACAATAATTATAGCTAGGTTATAGATCAGGTTTTGAGAGGAAAACCACCACGAGATGAGGAACGAAGGTGGAGCAAGGATACACTAGCTGATGCAGCTGGAGATAAGCTACCCCCAAGATTCTGAAACTTTGAATTTTACTTTTTCTCCCTTTCAAGTTGCATGAACTTGTGCTGTTTGGGAGTAGAGGGAGACGTCACACAAAAAGCACCACTTGTAAGAATCTCACTCAACACATTTTCATGAAAGAAATTAACCAGAGACCCTGTTAATTACTCACAGTTCTTGGAAGAAGCTATATTGGCTGCCTTCCTCGTTCCACACATATTGCCTTTATTAGGCATTACACAGCAAGTGAACAGCATGACAGGGCTGGTCTGGCTCTAATATTTTGAGGTTATCTGGTCCTATTTAGTGATGTTCCCTAGAGATCCAGATGTTCCCAAAGCCCCTCATGACAGTGAAGAAGGAAGAGATCTCATCTCGAACGGACTTCTGTTCTCTGCTACTCATCTCTCTCCTTTGTCTAGATAATATCACAATCCAATCAGAGAAAATAGAGATGGAGTAGAGATTAACTGGTGTCCTCACTCATTCATTTCATCCCAGATTTCAGCAGGATCATCTGCTCTAAAACCAGTAGATCATCATCAAAACAGGATGGAAGAGTGTCTAAGGTTAAATTAGAGAAGGGGAATGACAGTCATCAAAGAGGTTAACACCTTTTTTTTCTTTTGTCACCAAAGGTGTTTCAAGCAAAAATCTAGACTGGTCATAGAGCATACGAAACAGAAAATATAGGACGTCTGTGATGCTTTGGTGTATGAGATCACTGCTTTCATTCTAGAGGAGCAGTTTTTGAGGGGTTCTGAGTAGTTCAGGTTCCTCAAAATATTTTGGAGAATTGAAGGGTTAAGTGTTCATGACTTAATGAACTACATCTTTAAAGGCACTTTTGACTACCATATTCTGAGAGAGGACCAGTGAATATTTACAGACCCATTCTGTCTTAAAAGTGCATTAACATTTCATACCCTTCTCCCTCTCTCTGCTTGTTTTTTTTTCTGTTCTTCACTAGTTATCCCTTTTCTTATTATGATCTACTGAAAACAGTAGGGCACCATTTCATATAAACCCTTCACCAGTCTAAGTAGGAATCATCCCCAGGGTAGAAAAAATTCCAGTCAAGGAAAAATTTACTTCAGGCCCTGTGTGGACTTATTTAATCTGGTAAACTGAATTTGTGAGCCTTCTGGAAACTTTCCAAAGGTAGATGTGTGAGGAGCAATTATTTCCTCCATGAGAATACGCAAAGGAGAAATAACTTTCAGCTACCTAAAGCCCAGGTGCCTGGAGCACACAGATGGGCTCAGGGCATCTGGATTGATGAAATGAAATTTTGATGGGAATGAAGTGAAAGAAACTAAAGGTAAAGAAAAGTGATAGCACTTTCTTTTCCTTCTAAGATGTGCACAGACTAATTTATATTTGAAGTCAGAACCAGGCAATATTAAGAATGTTTCATTCATGACGACTGTGAAATACAGAGATGGCATTTTTTTCAGGAATGCATTTATCCATGTTAATGAAGTTCTTTATCAGGGGTTGTATGAAGTAGTTACTCATGTTCTGGGATGGGACGTTGCCCTGTCTAGGTAGAGACATATTTTAGAGTTGTTTTTCACATAGCAAAGATAAAGTACTGAAAAAAACAGGATCAAAATTACCGTTGCTTAGAGTGCTTTCCTGGCTTGAATCCACAATGCTAGAAAGAACTCCAAATTAAAAAACAGGTGCACTATGTCCAAAGGCATTTAGGTGCCTAATTGTCTGTGGAAACAGTACGAGCCGTTGAGGATCTTGACAAGTGTGATTAATCTCAAAGGGACGCGACATCCTCCTGCATTCTTGCATCTTCTCCTAAGCCACGGCCCAACATTGCCCACATGACCTATCCCACCGGCGGCTGAATTATCATGCAGATAAGCTATGAGCCAAATGTTCTCTGTCAACAGTGGGATATCATGTTTTATAATTCCCATTCAGAAAGGTGGTTTTGAACGGAAGTCGTTAAGGAGCCACAAGTGGAATACTTGTGCTAAGTGAGTGTAGCTGGGGCAGATCCAGCCACTGAGACTGAAGAAACTCAAGACCAGGAGTCAGTCTCCAAGGAGAGATCAGCCCAAAGCTCCAGATGGAAACGCACCCAGGAAAACTGAGAAATGAGGGCTACCTCACACCAAAGAGCAAATCAAGAGCAAGGTCAGGAAATCAAAGAGCTTGTGCTGAAACTTGTGGATAAATGTGAGCTAGGACTAGAACAAGACAATGCAAGTTAGTTGAGAGGCAGGAACCGTGCAGAAACAAAGGGATATTTGTAAGGCAGTGAAAGCAGTTTGTGGGACTGTACCTGAATCAGAAGCATATGGCATCCCTTGGACAGTCAGGAGTCTCAGGACACCGATGTCCCAGGAGGATATTGAGCCAGCTTCTGGCTGCAGAGCTTGACTCAGGGCCTAAGAGAGGAGGATATGTGCCTAACCTGACACAAATGATCAGTTTGATCATTCAGTGCAGATATGTCAATTTACAAACAGGAATAATTAATATAATCACCAACTGGGACGACCAGATCCCTCAGGTTTCGTCTTTTCTGATTTATGGAACTCTGTGGATCGTGTCTCAGGGCAGGAATGAGGCTGGGGTATGTGACTGACTGTACCATCTCTCAAGCCTTCTTTGGCTCTGGGGTTGTGCTACAGCCCTTCGTGCTCTGCAGGCACTCCTGCCAGATGTGCTCACAGATCAAGACAAGCTCTGTGTTCAGGGCTGCAAAGCAGAACAGTTTCTGTCATGGCGATGACAAAGATATGGTCCTTGCTGTGAAGGAGATGGGCACCAGTTGTTTGTGTTTTGTCTCAGTGTGAGACAAAGACATGGATTACAGTCATTGCTGAAGTGTGGCCACATCAGAAGTAGAATGTAGTCATCAAATCTGTAAATTAAAAGTAGGTATAGGCTTCAATATCTTGCTGAATTAATGGCTCTGTAATTGTCAGGGGACATTAGAAGGTTAGTCTGTTAGTTTAAGTGCAGCATACAATAGAAGTCAGGCATTCACAGTGGAGGAAAGAGGCAGCAATATCAATACAAATGTGCTTTACAGTGATATTGCTGGATAAATGCTATCTGCAGAATACGACTATTTCAGTTCTTAAAATCAAAACAAAAACCACATAACTAACTAAAGTATTTTTAATGGCATAAAATTCTAGTTGCAGACCACACCAAAGAATAAACAGGCTGCGTATTTTCCATGTCAGATCAAGATCAAGACCCTTTGCAGTCTTACCATCCAAACTGTAAAAAAGAGAAAAAAGTTGTTTAGAATGTGTCTCGGTTTTCTTACTACAATATATATGAAAGGCATATATGTGAAAAACAATCATTGATCAAACAGAAAATGAAACATTTCTGGTTTAAAAATAAAGCATGTAATGAGAAAATAAAAATTATTTATGAAGTCAAACGACTTTTAAATCTTTAAATTCCCCACATACCTTCTAGGATTATAGTAACCTGTGGAAGGTCATTATAGTTATAAGGCAAAAGATTAAATAAGCACTTAAGCAGACATAAATAAAACAGACAGGTTAAAAGCTATTAAATTGAACAAGACTGGAGGGAAACTTATCAGTGCTGTAAAGGAATCCAAACACAGAAGGAAACAAACACAATGTTGAAAATAGCTAATGGGAAGTAGCAATTCTGGAAGTACAAAATCTTATGAAATCCCAAGTCATCTGTACCAAGGAAAGTTCTTGTTTTATAAGGACAAGTATGAAGAATATACTACAGGAAAACTTCTGTAGTGAGTTCAGAGCTTTTCCCCCCAAATAACACAAAGCAGGAGATAAAATTTGCATTGAAAAGATAAAACAATATGATTGAAAACTAGTAGTTAGAAGGAAGCCTAAGGGAACATCCTGCTATGGTGTTTGCTTCAGCCAGTGCTCAGCTAGAGGGCCATACCCTTTCCTCTGACACAAATGCCCATCTGCTGAGGGAGATAAACAAGAGGCTGAAAAGAGGTCTTGAAAATGCAGTCTGCATTCTTCCCAGAAAACAGTCAGAGTGAAGACAGGCAACACTTTCCGACTTGAGAAATACTGAAAGACAGTGTATACATACATACATGCATACATACATATATATATGTAATCCAGTCATTTGGATCAGGAGCACGCAGGAAGAGATATGCCTGTGACAGAGCTGTCCTCGGGCTGATGGAGATTCAGTGGCTGCTGTGTGTCTTGGGCCATGGCTGGAAATGCAGCTTGGTCTCTAAACCAGCAATTTCATTTCTCCAGGGAAAAATAAATCGGCAATATGTGAAGGAAAAACATATAATAAAAAAACCCAGGATCCTTCAGTTATTCTTGGGGGCAAAGAAAGTTCCAAAGGTGTAGCTTCACAGCATTCACTGAGGGATGTTTTTGCTAATAAAGCTTTTAAAATGAGGGATGGATTATACTCCAAGTATGGATATTTCTAAGTATGTCTGGGTTTATATATTTCTCAATATTTCTATTTTTATTTTTCTGACTTTTGCCTGTACAAAATATAAACAAAACCATTCCTAACTAGTTCTGTATGCCCCAAAGAGACAAAAATATGCGTGCTTTCTAGGGAATGAAAAATAACATACCATTTTGTAGGAAAAAAAATTAATTAAAACCAGAATAAATTAAAAATGCTGTGGAGGTCACCATTAAAAATATACATACTGGTGTCATGCAAAGGTACCTCTGCAACTCCATTCTCTGTTTCAAATGCTTCAATCTGCCAAATTTGGATAAATATTGACTTTTAATGGCATCTGATGTACCAACAGGCATAGATGCTGCTTAATGCAACAGCATCAGTTAAATGCAGATCATTTGATTAATTAAGAGAGCATCTGTTATAACTCATCATTTTGCTCTCCCTAATTTTAATAAGCAATTTTGCCAGCATGCTTACTGGAAATATTACAACATCTTCCTGCACTGAGAAAACCCACAGGACCTATTTATGTGGTTCAACTGTATATTGTTTAAACAGAGGGATATACTGAAACCAAAGGCTTGCCATTTTGCCCGGAAGACAGGTCTAAGATTGGCCTTAAGACAGCAGCACATCTGTAAGAGGGAGAATTCTTTTCCTACAGGTCACTTAAGTCATCCTGAGCAAAAGGAATACCCACCCTAAAGATGCACCAAGGAACGACAACCACTGCCGCTGAGAGTGAATAACCTGAGATTCAGGACGAGAAGGCATCCTGATTCTATTTTCTGTGCATGCCAAGATTCGACGTGTAGTTAACCCAGCTGGGGCTTGGAGCCCAAACAGCGTAAGAAAAGCAAACTCAATTCAGGCAAAGAATGCTTTGTCCTACCTCAGATTTAGCCCTCAGGTGATCAGGCACTGCATGCTTTTAATTTTACCAGCTAGGGATATTTTTTTAAATGTTCAGAGAACAAACGTGTCTGAATATTGAGCATGACACAAAATGTCATGAATGCTTAAAGTTGCAGGTCCTTTAGCTCACGGAGGAGGATGCGAAGGGAAGGAAGGTGTTTTGTCAGACCCAGGGTGAGAATGTCCCTACATGAACAAAGAGCCCGGGATTGGACGTCGTCTTAGAGACGGGGGGGTCGAAGCGGGGGAGCGGGAGGGTGTGAGGGGGAAGGAGCGGAGCTAGCCGTGCCTGCCAGGTTGGGAAGCCGGCGGGCGGCAGGGAGGAGCGCGGCCGCCGGCAGCGGAGCGCGTGGGGCGGCGGAGGGGA
>VYZT01010655.1:53893-116317 GCA_013400735.1 Pomatostomus ruficeps
GCCCGGCGATCTCAGCGGGGCCGCCGCTCGCCTCGGGGGAGCGGCGCGTCCGAGCCCCCGCCGCCCGCGGGGCGCTTGCGGGAGCACAAAACCAAATCAGGGAGAGCGGCGCCGGGGTCTGGCTGCCTTGCTCCGAGCGCCCTGGGAAGTTACCTTGATGGCCAGGTCCCCCAGCGTTTGGAGCGTCGTGCGTCGCGTCCCCGCGCTCCCTCCCAAAGGAAAAAGAAAGGCAAACCAGAAAAAAAAAATCAGCTCGTGCTTGAAGCCTGTGCCCCTTTGTACCTTTCTTTCTTTGCTTTGGGTTAATGATGGTTTTTGATTATGAAACCCCACGAGGGATCAGCTCCAAGAGCGAATAGCATTACTTTAAGTCATGACTTGGAAATATACATGTGTGTATACATACAACTCATTTTTTTCTGCCTTGAACGTGGGCATTATATAAACTCATGTCTGTCTCACAAAGAGCTCCTGATTGACTTTCTGCAAAAGTTAAGGAAATATTTGTGCTTCCACAGGTCTTGCAGAATTGGAGGCATAGGTCTTATAGAAAATTGCAGTGGCATTTGGCTAAACAGCTCTTATTTTTAGCATGCTATTGTGAAAGTGATTATATAACTTTTGGTGGATTTTTGAGGACAAAATTAACAGCTTATAACAAGTTAAACCTTTTTATTTTTTTTGTCTTTCTTTGAAAGAGGAGAAATGAACAGAATGAAATCCCGATGAGTAAAATCAGGTGAACTTAAGCCCAGCAACAGAGATTTCCTGAGTAAAAGTCCCAGGTTATGAATCCCACAGCCCTCTCAACAATCATGAAGCAACAGGTGCAAGACCAAGCAATGTCAGCTCAGACCCCCAGTTAGGAAGTCGGTTATCAGGCTCCTTTAGGGCTGTTTCTTGCTAAACCAGGGTGAAATCAGCAACCGCTTCAGTCTTGTCTTCCCACCCGTGCCAATACAATACAGATGTTGTATTTCCTTAGGGGCTTAGATTGTTTCTTGAACTTCAAGAAGTACGCGCAGCCTGAAATATTTGCTTATAGTGCTTGATGTATTTTAATGCAGATGATTCACTTGCAAAACTTGGTTCCTGCTGCTCAGGCTAGTCTTTCTTCATTACTTGCAAAAATTGTAGAGGCATAAAACCCTAAGGTTTTAAAAAATTGCTTCAAGAAAGTAGGTGAGTGGGACAGCAGTGTGCCTACATTGAGAGCCAGAACATGAGGGTGCTGTGATAGTGTTCTGGCTCTGAGAGAGATATCTCACTTTTGTTGCATGGTTCTCAGTGAACTGCTGTCATCCAAGTGAAGTCCTGAGTTCTGAACATTTGTGATTACTGTGCAGCTGGAGAGACTGGACTGGTTTGCAAAATCTCTGTTGTAGGATGAGTGAGAAACCTAGCAAGTAGGAGTTTGCCTTCTCAACTCTTTTGCAGCCCACTGTTCAAGCAGGGCTACTGTGTGTGGGGAGGAGATGTGTCTGCTAGCAGCGAGTTTTGCTCAGCCTTCCATTGCAGCATGGTAAGTAAATGAAAGATGTGCCAGTGGAAAGCATCAGTAAGACCTCTACAAGAGTGCCACAAAAATAAACGCCATTAACCCAAGATTTTGGGCTGATTCGTTTGGCTAAAATATATTCTTTCTTTTACCTAGACTGTGCATGACTTTCAGTGTGGAATAGAACAAATGTATGAAAAGTTTAAGAATTAAATTGGGGATTTTTGTTTCTTTTCATAGTATCAGGTGGGGTTATTATCCACCCAGATATATTACTCTCTGAAGTACCCACTGAACTGCATCAATAAATTGGAAAATGCTTGCTTTCAGTCATTGTTTGTCAATGTCTATGAAAGTACAAATCTCAGAGATCCAGATCATCTTTTGTAATAAATAGTCCTGTTGGAGTCCTGTTTAATAAATTTGGTAACTGGTCTAACTCTAACACTACTGCTAAAATCATATTGGAATAATTCTAATACAATCATAAGAAACTGGTAAATTCCAATTGGAATTGGTACAGTGGTATTTACCAATTTTTGGTCTTGAGTTAGCATTGTTTCAATGAGCAGTTCCAAGTCACTGAGTAAGAATGGAATGGTTCAATCTACTGTGCAGATTTACTGACATTTGAAGAGTATCTTCAAGAGTAGCACAAAAAAGTCTTTCCCTTCACTCACAGATGCTCATGGGTCTGGTTGTGCATTTATAGTGTTGTGGTTCATGTTGTGATTCGGGTCAGGAGCGGGCTTTTGATGCCCATCCTTCAGTTGTTCCACTTGATGTCCATCTCCATCTACCTCATGGTGGGCCAGCTGAATTACTTTTAGATGAATCTAAACTAAAAGATGTGCTTGAGTTGTTGCTGGAAATACAATCCGTGGGACCAGATCTAGCCTGAAGTAAAACCCTAAAAATACATACAAGTGTCTTCTGTGCCTAGAGGTTTTGCTGTGCCCGTCAGTTCCTGTTCGGCTGTGCTAGCTGCTGCAGTAGACCTGGTCCATTTGCAGCGTGCTGTTACTGAGGTACTACACAGCCTGGAGCCAACGCTAGCTGTCTTTCTCAGGGGCATGGGCTGCTCCCTACTTCTTGCATCATTCCCTACGTATGTGTTACCAAGAAACTCGTGGCTCAGCTGGACAGCCAAGCCCTGCAACCCACTGGGGCTGTCCTGCGGAGATCTCTTCAGTTCAAAATTAAGATGGCAAATTTTATTTTTTTTTTCTTGTCTAGCATGTGATAGCAGACTAGTTTTTGAGTGGGAACTTTGGATTGTGTAGTCTTGTGCTTGTCTGCTGGGTGTGGACACAGCAGTTGCGTTTAGGAAAGGACAGCTGATGCTTCTTCATGGTTGTTTGCCTGACACTAGCCGTAGCCCTTCTGCGTATAAAGGTCCATAAGGCTGTTTATATTCCTCATTGCATTTGGGAGTGGTGAGAAATGTTGGCTTGAAACTTCAAAACTGTCATTTAGAAATGCTGCACTGTGTTCCCTGGATGCAGCATTGTGGCTGACTGCATCTCCCACAGGGCAGCAGAAGTACTGCTTGGGAGGAGGTTCCACCTGTGGGGCAGTTCCTGGGATCCAGCACATGATGAGAGTCATGCTCTGACCCTGGAGTCTAGTTGCCTCAGGCAGGGAGCAGTGTTTAAGGGGAGATCCACTTAAAACTTCATGCTTGATTAAAACATGTTAAACCTTTTTTCTGGAGTTTTCACTGTAAAGGGGAAGAAATTCTGTTCTTGGTTTTTTGGTGATTTGGCTGGCTTCTTAACAGTTTCATGTTTTTCTTTAGTTTGCTTCTTTGGGGAAAATTATTTTAAACTGGAAAATTATTCTGTTAATTATAAACAGTTATCTCTTCCGTGAAAGCATTTCTTACTTGAAAATATATTATTGGAGCAATTAGGGATCAGATCCTTTTTTCACTTAGAAACAGAAGACAGTTCTCATTGCTGCAAAAAGTGGACTTCTTACAAACTCTTCAGTTTTACATACATTTTCGTTGAATCATGATGAAAATGGTAGGGTTGTATGTGTATAGCATGCTTGTTACAAAGATTCTTCTTGTCCTGAATCACCGTGACTGGTCCAAGACTGCCTTTAGATTGCAGAAAATGTTGTGCTATGCGGAACAATAGGAAGTGAAAAATAAGAGTGTGTTTCCTTCTCATATGAATGTATTTCTGTTGCTAGAAGTTGTCTACTCCAAGTCTTACTTGAATGCATAGCTTCTCTGTGGGATGAAGTACAGATTTTAACATGAGTCGTGTAGATGATGATATGTCACTTGAAACCATGGCATTTCTTGTTCTCAATCCATTAAGGCTTTTATTATCAATTTTAAGAAGATTTTTGAAGCCTGTTTCAGAAAGGGAAGCAGACCATAAAAATCTGTCTCGCTCCAGGACATTAAAACAGAGGGCAATCCATCTTTCAATATCTGGTGTGATACAATCATGGCAACTTCAGTTGTAACCTGTCTTTCTCAAAAAGTCATCTTACAGCACCTACTTTTAACATTACTTTTTTTTCTTCTGTGCTTAACCATACTTATCTATGACATTCTGAATATTTCGTTCTTTGTTGCTGTCCAAATAATATCTCTAAGAGTTATAATGGTGTATTTTAGATTAGTCATAAAAGTAAGGGGGATTTACTAAGGTCAGTTTTCCTATAGATAGTGTTACCATATAGAGTTAGTTATACTGCAAGTGTGTGTTGTATATAGAAATATGCATGCTACTGTCTTTATTACAAGATTTTTAGGGAAAGAAAAAGGGTAAGTTTATCTCTCATTCCTGACAGTTTTAGAGTCATTGTTGTTTAGGAGTGAGTATTTTAAGAAACCATAATTTGCAATGAGACTTGAGGAAATTAAAACTGTGATCTATTCAAATAGAGACAGACTCATAAGGATTTTGTTTCTGTCTATTTGTGTTAAGGAAGTGGGAGAAGTAAAGTACACTGGGAAAGGAAAAGATATTATTTACCCTCCAAATTTCATTTTGGAACCAGTTTTTATTGAGTGTGATGGGCAGTGCACAAATACAACATCAGACTGACGATTTAACGCAATAACTCTTAAAAATTTCCTGAATTTTTAATATCTCTTAAAACTTGGAAACAACACTTGTACAGCTCATGCAGAACGCCTTGTTGACCTTGTGTTGTACAAACACTTATTGGAGTTGGAAAACTGTTGAACTGGTCTAGATGTGAATTAGTTGCCTGTCTCTGTTTACATGCAATTTTGTTGTGATTTCCAGCTATGTCTCATCTATCCTATTACCCTACTTAAGTGCTATTGTGATAATGCTAAAATAGACTGATATTATACAGTAGTGCTAATAAAAAAATAAACAGCATTGTAAAAATTCTCTATGACCATTTCTGGCATGAAGTGGCAGGTTTTTCCCTGGTGCAAATCTCAGACCTAATCTCATTTCCAGCGAGGCCAAAACACTAGCCTGGCTTAGACTTAAGTGAGATCCTCCCCATAAATCTGGCCAGTCTCCGCTGAGATAACATCTGGAAAGTTGTCATTTAAAAATATGTGGGAGAGCTTGGGTAGAGGATGTAAATAGTGGGTCAGAGCTTCTATCCAAAAGGAAAACATCCAAAAGGAAGCTCTCAGATATCAGACATCCTTGCTCTAGGCATGTTTTTTGTTATGATCCATCTATCGTTTGTCCGTTCCCTGTTCTGTCAACATAATTTGGAGCTCCGTGTCCTTTGTGAGGAACAAGAGGAGCTTGACAGGCAAAGAAGGAGGGAGTATGTGAGTACATTGCATGACTTAATGGATGCATCCAGTAAAGTCTGCTGATAAAGAGAGAGATGGCTATCGCTTGTATTTTGATTTAAATTGTTCTCTGGCTGACACCTTTCGGATTACTACACACAACGGATTTATACTAAGCATGTTTGTTGACTTTGGTCTATATTCTTCATTAATGATGTCCATGGAAACTTTGCCTGATTCTTCAGTGAGAACAGCTTTTGCCGAGATCGTCTGAAGAGTGACTACTTACAAACTGAAACAAATTCTAAGCATCTTGGATTCCATGTTGGCAGGGGGAGATTGTTCACCTGTCTCTTTAATACTTCCATTCCATACTGAAGCTGAGCCTTCAGTAAAGTCATAGCTCAGAACTTGTGGCTTAATGGTAGCTGAAGATTCAAATGTCACAGAAACTGATTCTTAGGAATATTTATTGTTTTGTTCAAAAATCACAGAAGATATGTTAAAATAGTACCATTTTGTTCCATTTTTGATATATGTAATGACCCTTTTTCTATAGAAACCCTGAAGCAAACAAGACAAATTCACAAAATTGGAAATTGAGCTAGTTTATGTCACCTGAAACTGTCTTGCTTTCAGATTCCCAAAATCCCTTCAGTCACATACATAAAGTTATTCAATAACTCAGTCTAGATTTTTGGGTTTTTTTGAACTGCAAGACAAATCCCACCTTTGTCTACCATAAATTCCTCTCAAATGAAAAGAGGCTTTAAATACAAATTGTACCACCATAATAGATCCCATTTTGTTTTCTTTATCTAATTTTTTTTGAAGTTACCTGAACTTGATGTTTTTCTTCTTGAAGGAGCATCGCAAAAGCTCCTTCACAGACTACACTCTACTATTTTCTGAATTCTAAATTCAAAATTCCAGTTGCTTTTTCTTTCAGTTCAGGTAAACTGGTTCCAACTAGAAAAATATTTTTGTCGGTGTTTCAATAGCTGACTTTAAAAATATGATACATGCAAACACTATTTTGAGTACCTATCAAAATTTTCCAGTCTTCTCTATATAAAAATAGCCATGGCTTTTTTCACTATGAAAATATAATATTTTGTGAAACTTGTTTCTTTGGAAACAAGTTTATTGTGTTATTCCAAGTTGAGCCTAATTATTTTCTGGACATCTCTAAGGTTTCTTTAAAAGAAGCATATGATGTTACAGGAAGAATGTTCCTCTTGTTTGCCAGAGAGCTGTACTATGTTTACTATAATAAGATTAAAGAAAATTTGAAAGTCAGCGCTAGCTCAGTGGGAAACTGATAAACACATGTTGTACTTGCAGGAACACTCTGCCCAGTAGTATTAGGAAATTTATCACTATTTAGCAGCTCAGGCTCTCTCTGACAAACAGATTTGGTGTCCATTTAAAAGTACACCAGACACTAAAAAAACTTAACAATATGGATGTGATTTGTGGAATCTGAACTGTTATCCTGGCATAGCCATCTCATGTGGCTTAGGATTGGGAATCTCATAGCATAGTCTCTGAAAATAAGAAGGCTGTATCTTATGGATCCTGTTGCTTTCCAAAGACTGTGGTTTGATCCCTGGCACTTCTGGTTAGGTCAGCTATTACAGCCACAATCATAAACAGCAATTTTCAGAATTTGAGCAAGCTAGACAAGGGTGTAGCTCCTTGGAAAAGTTATTCTGGAAGAGGTAAAACCAGCAATGTCTCTGGATCCATATCTGGCATTGGCAGACTTTACTCTTGAGAAGCAATGGCTGTCCAGTCTTGTATTTACTGTTTGTTTATTTGTGCCTTGGCCAATGTTTCAACAAGAGAGCGAATTCTGGAGAAAGAAAAGGCCACAAGGATGACTTCTCATTCCTAAGTACGAGTTAAGAGGTCATTTTTACATGGTCACAAATGCTGCTTAAAAATCAGCAAAATAGAATGAAGTAATTTTGCTATGAAACTCATGCAGGAAAGCTCTTTGGAAATACTAGCAGTAGAGGGGAATGTATAATCACGTGGTGATACATAAGCTACTATTGGAAATGTCTACATCACCTCCAAAATGGCAGATCTCTTGCTAAAGTGGGCAGCTACTCACTGTGCTTCTACTCACTGTGCTTCTCAGCACCACAAAAGGCCAATGGATTATTCCCACTGTGTGTTGGCAGTTAGTAGGAACTGCAGGATGAAGTCACTGTTGGTTATAGAAGCTACTACGGTTAGCTGTTCATGCTGTGTGTGGTAATACTTTTATTTGATAAATAAGTGGTTAGGGAAATTAGGTAATTTCCATGCTCCTCTCAACTATGAAATCTCTTAGAAACAAGCGTCAAAAGCAAGGATCACTCTTGATGTGAAATTTATAGATTTGACTACCCATGTAGTCACCCCAAAATACTCATTTCTTTTCCTGGTGATGTAAGATGTGACTGTGAGTTTCTAACCTGCTTAAGATATTAAAGTCTGACATAATTTTTTCAAGCTGTGGAGGAATAATCTCATTTCTCCTCTCATCCCAAATGGTCTTTAAAGATCTGTGGAGTCACTGGAGATGCTCTTTCTGTGCCAGCTGAGCTCTCATTTCATTATAGACCATGCCTTTCCATTATAACCATGACTGTACTACAGTCCAGCATGTTGTGGAGTCTTCGAGACTTCCAGGAACCATGGGAATTTTTATTCTGGTTTTAGGTGATACATTCAGGCAGTAGAACTGCAAATGCACAGGTGTGAAGCCCATATGAAGGGAGACTGCTGTGTATCTAACTCCACTGGCAGCTTCAGGCGACAGCTGGGATGAGTTCTGTAGATCTGTCCTCAGCAACTTCACCTGCAGATTGAAGGAATCTCTATCTTGCTTTGCCTTTAGGTAAACCAGAGTACTGCCTGTTTTGGCTCTTCTGCTTGGCTCTGTCCACACGGATAGATAGGCTACAATCAGAGTGCTTGCAGTTTGCCCCATTATATACAAATTGTAACTCAAGACTACGGCAAGTTGCCAGTTCATCTCCCCACTCAGACGCCAGCTTCATTTACTCATATAAATAACTGGATAGCAGTCAAACATGATTGACTTAAGCTGTTACTTTATCTGAATGTGTAAAATATAGAGAGTTTGAGATGCTAATGCCGTGCTTGTTTGTGTTTTCTTCTTCCACACCGAAATTTAGTTGTGTTTTTTAAGAACATTGAAACTTATTGGTCATTATTTTTATCATGGGTTTAGATTTATTGTCACTATTTATAAACCCACCCCAAATTAGTTGTTTTTTACTGTTAAGTTAGAATCTGCATGGTTAAGTTGAAATTCATTAAAGGGAGGCTTATCTTCTATTATAGAAGTGAACTGTAATTTAAGAGTCTTTGGTTATGAAGTGCTCCAAATTAGATTTTTTCACCAATGTATTTATTTCTCCTTTAAAAACATTTGAACACTGGCTTACTTTACTGTGATTAAGGCTGATGCCTTAATTTGAGCAACAGATACACTTAGAACTTCTAGATGCATGATAACATATATAGCAGTTAGTCACACAGCAGTGCTGATAGAATTTTTTGGGTGACAGTCATGCTTCAGGGTTTTTTTTTAAGTCCTGTCTTCATACTAATTGTAAACCTTTCCTAAAGCTTCTCTGATGGCCTTTTGATTTCAATTTATGACCAGTGTTTTTTAGGTGATAGAATCTAATAATCTCTGAAGTCTGTATCATGGTTTAGCCTTGTCTAGCTTCTAAGCCCCACACAGCTGCTCACACTATGAGCTGCTCACCCTGCCTGGTGAGATTGGGAGAGAGGATTGGAAGAGTAAAAGCATGAAAACCTGTGGGTTGAGATAAAGACAGTGTAATAGAGAAAGCAAAAGCTGAACATGCAAACAAAGCAAAACAGGGAATTCGTTCATTCCTTCCCATGTGCAGGCAGGTGTTCAGCCATCTCCAGGAAAGCAGGGCTTCACCATGTGCAATGATGTCTTGGCAAGACAAATGCCATGGCTCCAAACAGCTCTCCTACCAGCTTTGCATGCTGAGCATGTCACCATATGGTCTTGAATATCCCTTGTGTGAGGTGGGGACAACTGTCTTAGTTGTGTCCCCCACTTTTTGTTCATCCCCAGCCTTCATTCTGGTGAGGTCACATCAGAAGCAGAAAAGGCCTTGATGCTGGGAAAGGGCTTCTCGACAATAACTAAAACTTCCCTGTATTGCCAACATTGTCATATCCAAAACAGCCCTATACCAGCCATTGTCAGGAAAATTATTAAGTCTCCCTTCCAAAAGCACTGCAAAGTGTTAATGGTCCAGAAAGTATCTGTATTTTGTTCTTCTGCCTACAGCTATGCCCATGTGATACCACTTTAGCTAGGCATGGGTCTAAACTTCCCAAACTGAATGGATTATCCTGCTCTTGGCTCTGCTGCTGGCCATTAGGCTGTGTCTTAATTCAGTTAACAGCCTTTCTTTGTGCTCTCTGGCATGTCTGAAATGGTATACAATCAATACATATGGGAATCTGGCTCAGAAACTGCTGTAAATGTTGACATAAGTGTTCAAAACACTGTATATCCTCTAATTGGTGAGGCTTGTAGGTGCAGACATCTTGCATGATGTCTTGAAAACCCTGTTAGTACTGAGTTGCCTTAGTGGTCTAGATAGATGGACTTAGTTGCTAAGTGTGAAAAATCTTTGGATAAGATTGCTATTAAGAGACAGCCTGGAGACCAGCATTCCCAAATCTTCTGAAATGACATGGGCTAAAGAGAGTGGTGAGATCCAGGAACAGCTTGCTCAGAGAACCTGTTTATGTCCTATCACTGCAAATGTTCAAGACCAGGCTGGATGGGGTTTTGACCATCTTGGTCTAGTGGAATATTTCCTTGCCCATGACAGGGGGATTGGATTGGCAGGTCTTTAAATTTTCCTTTTAACCCAGACCATTCTGTGATTGTATAATGCTGTCATTGTTTGAATAGAACCTTATGGTTCACTTTATGAGCTGTAAAAACCTGCTATTGTCATTGAGCACTTTAAAAAAAAAGTATGAAAGGCTAAAGTGTTTCTCTTAAGAACTGCTTATTGCAGCGTGATGCACGTGCATGTAAGCAAATACGAATAGTATCTAAAAGAATAGTATCTATGACCTTCTGTGTAGATACAAAAAATTAGATGTTTTGTTTTTCTGCAAAGCCTATAAGGATATGAATTCTAATGCAGATTTGCACACACTGGATTAAATTCCCTGCACAGAGAAGAACAGTGCATTACTTCAAGACAATGCAAATATACTTTTATACTTAAAAAAACACTGTTAACCATGCCTTCTCTACAGTGAGAATTTCACCCCAGTGTGTATTGCTATGCTATCTTCACTATTTAGTGTTTCTAATCTGGGATAGCCAGAGTTTTTATTTATGGTTAGCACAAGGCCATCCATACCTGCAAGAATTTTTTTTTACTGTAGTAAGAGAAAGAGGCAACAATTGCTAATTGCCTTTGCACTTTCCTCTTTTGAAGCAGCATATCTAAGCCCAAGTGCTATAAAGTAGGGAAGAGAGGATTTGCTTCTGATGAGTTGAATTATTCCATAAATAGATTGTTTTTGGACATTTCAGTTATACCTTTTACTCTATGTGATTTTCAGAGTGGTTGTGATTCAACACAATATTTAAATGGAAACTTTCAAAACAGCTTTGTACCTACTTAGATTTTATGATAAAACTTGTATCCTTTAATTCTGAAATTATTCAATCAGCTTTTTCTGACTTGCATATATTATAAAGGTTAGAATTGATTTCAAATTTGAGTTAAACCAGCTTAGGTGCTTTGAGGCATGGAGTTAACCTATCAAAGATATGTCCACTAAAGGGTTGACATTAACACTTCTGAACTTCATTCTTTGAGTCGCCTTATTTATAGCAAGACAAATGCACTTTCAGCTCTACTTGCACAGAGAGACAAAAGCATTCTTTGGGTAGCCTAAGTAATCTAAAATGTATCTTATCTGGGAAACCTCAAAGGATCTATTTATTCAAGAAGTTAGCAAAATTTAAGGGATGTATACTTACAGCCTGGATTTCAGAATATACAACTGCTGCTTGCACATTTTAAGAGGACTGTTAATTTCTTTTAATTAAATAGAGTGTTTTAAACATCATAAGCTATGTTTTTACAGAGTTTATAGGAAAGATATCATACCATGCTAGAAATTTATATAAGAACTTGAAAAGTACATTTAACAAGAACATCCAAACAGATTAATGCTTTTATGTAACTGAAAAAAAAAAAAAAGAAAAATGCAAATAGTGACAGAAATGAAAAGTGAGTTGAACTTTTCAGTGGTCTGAAGTTAAATTCCAAACTGTTTATGTCCTCACAGTGTGTGTGGGTTCAACAAGTGTTTTGGGCTTTTTTAAGCAGCTTTAGGATTTTTTTTAATTCACTGCAAACTATTCTGCTCACACATTCACTGTTTCAAAGTATTTTTACATGGAAATTTAACATGATTCCTAAGAAATACTTAAAAGATGCACCTTTAAGTAAGATACCTGGCTGTAAACTAACAATCTGTTAGGGTATGATCTTTTTGTAGAAATGTATATATACAGCTTGCTGTTTTTAAGGCTTTTCATGACAAGTCAAGTGGGATTTGTTCCTTCATAGACTTTCTTCGTTAGCATATGTGAGGGAACTCATGTCTAACCACTAGTAGATTTTATGTTGTGTAACCTTCACAAGTATTCATTGCATGTTAACTCTTGACAGATAAAAGTACTTATTCACTACTGACTTACCTTTTGAAGGATGATTTACTTTGTCACTGTTGAGTCATCTCCATGCTATGTTGAGACAACAGTCTCTCTCCAGATCATTTTGTGGCATGCAGCTATTGCCCTGATGCAGAGTTGTAGATAGAGGTCTACAGAGGGAATGAGCAGGAGAAAAGGGGGAAAGACAAATGCTGTCAGAATCTGTGCCGAGGACAGCAATCACTGGTGTCTGCAAGGAGAAGGGTTTCACATTTGTAGATTTTGCTTGCTCCTGTTCAGAGGGTAGCTCTACAGGGCATAGTAGGGGTGTGGGGAGATGAAGGCTAAGTATTTAGGGATTTTTTCTTTCCCTCTTTTTGTTCGTAGGATTACATTACTTTGCCACATTAAAAAAAAATCCAGAATGACCGTGACATTGCTCCTGTCTCGGTCACCTTCTCATATCAGCTTGCACTTTACTTAAAGTATGCCTGTTAGCCCAACCTTGCATATATATATAGATATATTTTTGACTTGCAGTAAAACCTTGATTCATGCATAAGATAATGAAAGGAGCATTTTGCTTCTGTTCTGGAAGTTTCATCACACTCTCTGAGTAACTTAAGAAGAACTTAAGAAGAATCTAAATGTATCTGACCCCTGTGGCACTGCTTAATTATGTGGTGGGTAAAAGTAGCCTTTGCCTTCTTTCCTCCCACCTATTTTCACTATGCAGAAGACTGGCCTGTTAAGAAGGTCAGGGGAGTTCTACAAATAACAATGCCTAGAGTACTAGTTTGTGAACATGAATCCCCTAACCTTTTGTTGGACAACTTGCCTTAAACCTTTTTCTTAGAGAGCTTAAGTTTTCCTCTGCCTAACATTACAAAAGCTAAGAATTTTTCATGTTCCTTGCTCAGTGTGTGGAGCTGTGAAGATAGATTAGCCTGACAGTCTGAATATAATAAATCTTGCAGAGAAGCAGGAAACTAATAGCTAAGGTAAACTGCTTTGTGGTCACCTACCTAGGTGGCTTCCAAACAAAATGAAGTGCTCCATAGACTGAGCTGCAAAGTATTATAGAAGTGCAGGTCCTCGTTTTCCAAAGCACCTGTTTTTGAATGTGAAACTCAGCAACCAAAATAATTTACTAGAGGCATCACTCTCAGGACTCATAAGGACTATATTGAAGAACACAAAAGTTAGAAGTCCAGTGTCAGGAATTCCAGAAGTAGGGTAGACACCCTGCAGTTTTTGTGCTGCCACTAGGGTGTTGGGGGATTAGGCTCAAAGTGTACATAAGTCAGTGTGCCAAAGTGGGAAATTATTAAACTTCAGATAATGCTGAACAAATGAATGTTTACAGAGCCCTGCATCTCGTAAGTAAAGCCTTCTGCAGAAGTGTTTGGGGGAAAAAAGGTGGAAGAAACATTAAGAAATGCTGCAAGATGCTGCTTAATGCACCCATTTTTTGATGTATCTGCTGAGATTTTCACTCTTTAAGGAAAAGGGTGCAACTGCAGGCTGGGGAGGATCACTATGAGGGTTGAATGCATACGTTAAATAACAATCTGGAACTAAAGGTGATAAGATCCTTGGAGCTATAAGAAGATGTAATCAGATCCAGAGTACAGCTAGACACATTTTACCCCCTCCCCTCTACTGTCAAGCCATTACATAAGGAATGGCCCCTGGTGCCAGTAGCCAGAATGTCACAGTTCAGAGCTTGTGAGCCTTTCAGGGGCTGTAGGATTTCCCAGAAGCTTTTAAAGATCACTGAACATGACTTTACTTCAAGATGAGGAAGTCCTATATAACAACCAATTTTACAAGTCCAAAGTTCAACTGGGAGCTATGCACACAAAGGAATACAGATACTGAATTCTTCACTGATACTGTATTAGCCTTGCATGAGAAGAGATTAGGATCAGCCTTTCTTTGCTGAAATGATTTGCCTGGTACCGCCAACTGGCAGTAACTAGGTCCTTCCAGCCAGGAAACTACCAAACAAGACATTTGTGTTACGAAGCCAGCAAGTAATACACACATTGTGGGAAAGCTGCTGTTAGCTTCAGAAAAACAGTTATGTGTCATCATTGCTGAAACTGAACCTCATGACTTCAAGTGATCTGGTATCTCTGGTTTCTTCAGCTGGTCTGGTATCTCTGAAGTGAACCTTAACCAGGTCTTAATTTGGTTCAAGCCAGGAGTGTAAATCAATGGAGAATGGGATGATTCCTATTATATTTATATATTTATTGCTTTAGAATTGCATGGCACTTGTGCCACAAAATACTCTGCATTTCATTATGTTTTCTACCTGCAAAATTTGTATTACAGCTCTTTCTCCTTCACTTACTTCAATATTTTACCCACTATGGTATTCCATTAAGTTCTTGCTAGATCCCTATACCTAGGGTCATGGAAAGAGAGAACGTTAGGTGTTAATTATCTGTGGTGTGTTGATACTAAATTATTGTAGGCTCAGACTTCTTAGAAAGGAATTTAATGGGAGTCTGAACCATGCTCAGATGTCCTAAGTGAGCCTGCTGGGCAGCTTTGTTGACTTGCATAAGCAAGAAAAATCATAAAGCAGAAAGTTTGGGTTACCACTGGCTTGCAGAATTTGGTGGGACTGGACATCTTTAAAAAGAAGGAAATTGTCCAGTCTTACAAGCGCTTTTGGAGGTTACCTTTTTAGTCATGTTTTATGGAACCTCTTGAAATACTGGTGGTCTTGTAAAGCCAAGGGCATCTCTAGTCTAGATTAGGACTAACTAGGCTAGATTTATTTGGTGTGTCACACTAGCAGGAAACATTAATTTCTGGAGTTTTCCCTTGTCCTTTTTTTTTCTCTTTATAGTAAGATGAAAAATAACTATAATGCAGTTTTAAACATAAAAAGTAACTAAAGAAGAAGCATGACACTAAGTGCAAATGAAAAATAATTTGTATTGGAATTGCAAGGTATTTTAAGAACATAAGTGTTGTTAATCTTGTTTTAAATTACTTCCTGGTAAACATTTTTTGGTGCCACTTCTTTTTTTTCCATCTGTCAGCTGTCAAAATAACTTATCTATAAGCATTTGCTGGCTACTTCAAACTGATCAAGTATTTTTAATGGCAGTACATTTTTGTGCTGCCTGAAATGTATCAAATATCAGCAAGTCTACCTGAAGACAGATCATTGCCTGATCTAAATGACTGTATATTTTAAACCTCAAGGATTTTTTACTGATATTTCCACAGAGTAAAATTATTGTCTCTATTGAACTAAAATATTTTTTTCTATTCACTTTAATGAAGTCAGTATTTGTCAGATAAAGCCTTGGAAATATTTTTAAATACATATTTGCAGAGAATCCATCCATCTGCCATATTTTCTTTTCCTGAGCTTACTGAAGACAGTGGGCAGGTGGGGAACTTTTTGTTGGTAGAAACATTGAGGTATTACCTAGTGCATGAAGGTTCTACTCATCCTCTGCTGTACTGATCTGTTTAAGGATGCTGTCTTGTATTAAACTTCCCATTTGCTTCAATTCCTTGGCAATAAGTGATGTACTTTATATTAGGCTATGAATATGTGCATATCCACTTGATCATTGCTTTGCATTGGGTTACAAAAGAGTATAAATGTAGCCTTGGTTTAAAAAACTTACCTCAACACCTGTCTTCTCTCAGAAATGGCAGTATATTGGTTACTAATTAACAGTAAATAATAAGAATGTAATAGTCCAGAAATAACTAATATTAGTGTTATAGGTTGCTCTTAGTTGAATGATTCCTGGCTTTTAGGAAACCATGCACTGCAATGTCACCCCACTTGTTTAAAGTAATCAGAAATATTAGACTATGTCTAGGTAAGGAAGCAGTTCCTTGTAGGGAAAATGTTGAGGAAATGCTTTTACTCTCTATATTAATTTTAGGGAACTAGCAACAGTAGGTAAATCAAATTTCAAAGCTTAAATAAGTTTTGGAAGGATAAAAAAACACAGACGGGAAACTTGAATTATATTCCAGTGTGTGTTCAGTTTCTGTTTGAGAGCAATTTCATTATCTTATTTGTTGTGCTCTGTGGGAAAGGGAGTGTTGGACAGAGTGGGTACAGCTTCACAGGGCCCTGCTGTGCTTGTAGGACAAATACCATAGCTTTATGATAGCAGCTGTTGACAAACTATTCCACACCTGTTAATTACAGGTATTACAAATAGAGAGGAATTTGGGTGTTTGCTGTCGTGAGAATATTATAGATGTTTTCTTCTGTGCAAACCTCTGCGGCTGGCCTCAGATCTTTGAGGATGTGGTTGTTTGTAGGCCTGTTCTGTTATCCTGAGACCTCTAGGTAAGAAGCCACTCAGCTGCCCCATTCAGTTGCTGGTTCTGGAATTTGTCAGCTCCATCAGCTGGTGTCGCAGCAGCAGTGCCACTGCCAACCTTCTAGTTCAGTGCATCTGTCACTGGCTCTGAAGGGACCGTGGGGAAGAAGTATGCATGGCACAATATTTCCATCTTCTCATCTACCCACCCTGGCTAATTAAGCAGTTTTGACTCCTCTGCCTTGAAATCTGTCTTCAAAGATGGTTTAAAACTGTGCCCAGATTAGCCTTATGTGGAAAATGGTGTCTGTGTGTTTTATGCATATTTAAATATGTTTTAGGAAACTTGACTTATTTTCTAATAAATTAGATTCATCTTCTTCAAAAAATAAACAAGGCAATATTTCCTCTAAATAACTGAAATTTTGGAAAAGCCAAGACATTCTTCAAAATCTTGACTTCCTTTGCCAACAGAGGAGCATTGCACAAAAGTTATGTATTCTGCCTGCAGCAAAAGAAGTCATACTGAGTCTTTAATTCTGAAACCATCTGATAGTATCTGCATTATAAACCTGGTAGGTTCACATTTAGCAGGTTGCAGTGTGTTAAACATCAAGCTGGCTTTGAGTAGTGGTTTAGTGACCCCATAGGAAAAAGAATGATGATTTATTTCTGTGATAGCTATCACAAAACCTAAAAGGCTAGGAAGATGAGAAAAGAGATGACAAAACTAGACAAAAAAAACCGCCTCCCCAACCTATTGAAAAGATGGTTCTTCGGCAGATAATGAGATAATGATTGTTCTATGTAATATATATATGTCTATTTACTTAAAAGGGAATTAAAGAAACTTTGAGGAGTTGTCTGGCTCTTCTCCTGCTTGTTAGGATCCATTTCATCTAACATGATCCATGACAGGTGTGATTTTTTTTCCTTTTGCATCACTTTTTCCTTAATAATTCTGATGATGAGTCTGCAAACCTAGGCAAATCAATTCCAATGCCTCACTATCTGTATCATGGTGCCTGCTAATAGGAATATTGTCTGAAGTCTTATATGCTAACATTACTGCATTCAAATCCATGAAGAGTAAAAATGTGTCGTTTCACTCTTTGCTATTGCCTTTTATGCATTTAAAAGTTATTAACATCCTCCTCTGGACTTTGCTTCTTTGTAATAAAGATCATGGATTCCTGCAATCTTGCCATGTTGAGTTGGTTTCTGTGTATATAAGTGTTCTTGTCTTTCTTCCTTGACTCCCCTCGAGAAGACTGCATGGCTTTCCTGAAGCATGGTGCCCAGAACTAGTTCATAACCTACTACTTTCCATTTTGTATTTGTGCACCCATGTTTTCAGGGCCAAAACCAGACTCTTGATTTGTCCTTAACATCCTCAGTGTACCATCAGTGAAGCGTGGTGGTCATAGATCTGAGATTTGCATATAAGTTGGATTAGCTTCTGCTTTTGTATTTTTATTTCCAGATGCAGAGGAGTCTCTTGTCTACTGTGGAGTGTGTTGGGACCGATGTGTTACTGTGGTGACCATTGTGAGAGAAATCTACACTGAAACAATATAAAATTGGGGGTGAGGGTATGGAAGCTGATTTAACAAAAAGCTATCAGTGAAGTACAGAGCCTACTGCTTTCTTTAAGAAGAATAAATATTACTTTGCAGTTGATTAAAAATAAGAGCTATACATTTAAGATGGCAGGCACCTTTCCCTGTTTACATACCAGCTGATCCAAACTTCAAACTTACTCAACTGCCATACAATTTCCATCTCTTAATTTTAATTACGACTGGGTAGAGGGTGTTTTCCCTGGTGCTTATGACTTGCTGGTGTGCAGGGTACGTTATCACACTTTCTTCTAAAGTCTGGTAACTTTAACAGGCTTTTGGGCCTGAATGCAGGAAGCCAATTACGTATTTGCTTAACTTCTACAGTGTTAGTTTAAAGCTGCCCTATCTTAACCAGAGTCCTAATTACTAAAATGCTCCCATACCTGCATGGGAGCTTAGTCCTATCTGTTGACTATTAATTATATTACATTTATTCTTGCATAAAAGCAGCTGTAGTTAAATGAAAAGCCTTAGCCCACGTGGTTCTCAGAATCACCCAGGCTTTTGGAGAATGAAGGTGCCTTTGTTCAGTAATGAGGGAGAAGCTTAATGAACAGGTTCTGCGTATAAGGCCTGTTCCCTTTGTATTGCTGGTCACTGTAGTGTCTGTACCCTTTGGCTGGGTGGCAGACGTACAAGCTGGTGCTCTTTGGCATTGAAGCCATCACCTGAGAAACAGTATTGGACCAAATGAACAGTCTGTTTCTGCCTTCTGCGGAATGAATGCTCCTGAATGTTTGCTTTGTGTTTTTTCTCATTCAGGTATTAGCAGCATCACTCCATTTCTTACCGTGTTATGTGAATGCACAACTTACGCTTTTGCATAAGGAGAGCAAAAATCCATATGAATTCAATAGTAGAACAAGTGACCAACTCTTTTCACAGCTCTAGTGGTCTGTTCTGAAAGGGAGACTGGACAAATATTTGCATTCAAAATGTATTATAACTTCTGACAGATTTTTTTTCAAGCTATAAACCAGCAGATTGGCTCTGTCTCATGAGTATTCTGGCATATCTGTTACCTGGAAAGAGAATGGAAAAGTGATTCCTCCAACTTCTTTTGCCAAACCACACTACTTGTTTGTGTGTTTGTCCTTAATTCAGTTTCATTTCATTTTGCGTTGCACTAATTGCATGGGTACGTAGCACCTTCACACGAAGAAAGAGCCACCTTGCCACCATCTTCCAGGCTAGATTCTGGATCTGGTATGGAGAATCCAGCAAGGGTAAATGTTAGGACAGGGAGGGTGATACTGATAAAGATAATAGAGAAAGAGAGAAGCAGAAGGCATCAGTGTTTCATATAATCTGTAGATAATTTCTTTGCAATGTAATCAGTGGTTGTGTTTAATCACTTAAAACCCTGGTGTCTCGGCGGTAGAAACCTTTGCACTTAAAAGGCGAGACACTCCAAAGTCAGACAGTAGGATGGAGAAGTTAGAGTACAGTTTCATGCTTCTTTTTCCATGTTTAATATTTAGTTTTGCACTACAGTTGCGGAACACATTTTCAAGATAAGATAGAAGATCCTCTTTTTAAGTACCCCATATCCATTGAGGACTTGAGATAAAGGGTGCATACCACTTTTGGAAATCTAGTCATAAGTCAGAGCTGTAGTGTTTAAGACACTTGCCATAATCAAGTTCTTGTGTCCTTATAGCAGAATGAGGTTCTGATGGAGAGCTGGCTGCCCTGGCCGTGTCTCTATTCAAATATGCCACATCTCTCACCTGGCTTCCAGTGGCCACTGTGGAGGAGTATGCATCTCCCACAGGATCTTTCTCTGATGTGTCAGCCTAAATAAACATCTTTGTGATGCTCTTGGGCATCTGAAATAGTACTACTCATCACATTCTATTCTATTGTGTTATTATTGTTGTTATTATTGTTATTCCTTCTCACTGCCATGGTACAGACTGTACTACTAACATGAAGCCATTTGGGTATAAGGACCATGCATCTCTTATAGGAAGCCAAAGCATGCAGTTTCATCTGTCAACGCCACCTTTATCAGCCACACCCTCCCAGTTATATTAGCCTCCTCCACCCTGAAACAGGTAAGTTGGGTGACAGCTTTCCCAGGCCCCAGTCTGGAAGGAGTATCAGGGTGTGGTGTGGCCACTGGTTGGAGGCAGCATGCCTGTAGGCTGGCACTGGGAATGCAGAGCAGCCCAGCACTGGCACAGGAGCCCAGCAGCACCACTGATCCTGCAGGCAAAACAGAAAAAACCAACCCTTTTTGGCTGGATTAGCAAACTCATCTTGCTGACTGTGGGGCTGCACACATGCCTATGTCCTGGGTTGGGGGAAAGGTGAGATCAGGAGCAGAGCAACTGGGCCTCACAGTCTAAAGGACTCAAACTGCATCCTGGACTGAGTGACAGCAGAAAAAGATTTAAGCTTTATCTCAGAGGGGCATGGTTTGCAATCAGAAATATATCCAGCTGACATTAATTGCTGTTTTGGTTATTTCCTAAGGTCAGATACAGGGTTTTCTATGTGCTATTACTCTTCCTGAAAGTGAAGTTGTACTGTCCTAAAATGGCTATATATAATGAGAATACATATTTGAACCAATATGCTGCAGTATTCTATTCAGAATGTAAAATTGAGGGTTTAAGCATAGGTTTTAATTATTTTGGTTTGTGATTAGTTTCATTTGGACTCGAAAATCTAGACCATTTGACTTTCTTAGTCTTTCAGGGCAAATGATATAATTCAGGGAGCTTAAATCAAGACCTCACCCACCATACCTCAATGCCTAATGATATCAAAACAATATTGGATATGGTATTGTAATTCCCTTCTGGTCCAGGAATTTCATGTTTATTCCCTACCTAATAACCCAGCTTTAACTGTAAAATATGGGAAATGCCTATTTGTGCTTTCCATTTTCTCACTAAACTTTTCTGCAAGTTTTAGAGGGTTTTGGTTTTTTTTTTACAATGGAAGGCGAATGTGGGTCAAATTATCTCCAGTTCGTGTGTGTACTGAAACCATGACCTTACATTCATAAACAGGGAAGATGTTGTTGAAAGGCTTGTTACAGGAAAGATAAGTAGTGTCCCCCACTGGCTACATTTTTGGATGACTGGTAGCAAGCAGTTCCTGCTATTCATCTTCGCTCAGTGGTGGCTGTATGTGAAATACACGTGACAAAGCAGGGCTGTTGGGGAGCCACTGAGAGGCTCCTAAACTTCGTCTGTCTTCTACGTGAATGGCAGAAGACGGCATCATCACCTACCCAGCTGTATG
Source organism: Pomatostomus ruficeps (assembly GCA_013400735.1). Lineage (NCBI taxonomy): Eukaryota > Metazoa > Chordata > Aves > Passeriformes > Timaliidae > Pomatostomus > Pomatostomus ruficeps. Next base: position 75,096 of record VYZT01010655.1, read on the forward strand.
TTTGGGCATCCTGCAGAAACACTGACATATGGATACGTAAGCAATGTCACAGCCCAGATTGAAACTGGAGGCTTTGTAGGTGTGGGAACAGGTGTTTTCGGGATTTCTCACATTGATTCAAGTGATATGTATGTCCCTGTCACCTGTTTCTTCTAATGTGTCTCTAAATCTCTTGTTTCTCTTAGATGCTTTGCCATGGATTTGGCAAGCAGCTTTAAACAAATAATATTTTGGTTTTTATGGGGGGTGGTGAATAGTCATAGAGAGGACCTTGTTAAAACTACAGTATCTAGAGGAGCTCTTTGTCTTCTGTACAGTTATGCTATAAATCCACTCAGTAGCTTGCATTCTTAAGTCTGTTTCTATTAATTCACCTCTCTTGCTTCCTTTTCTGTTCTAGTCTGCAGTGCCATTGCACATTCTGCTTAAACCATACAGTTTAATAATTTAATTCTCACTCATTATTTTTTTTTTTTAGGTAAACTTAAGAGTCCTCCCCTTCAAGTTTATAACAAAGATGTAGATACAGAAGTGTGCACTTCCTTTGGTTTAGCTTTTTGTATCGTTCATGTTTGATTTTGAGAGTGGGAAACCAGGAAAAAAACCCCCACACATGTCCCTGTGTTTTTAATAAGCAGAGTTTTGCCAAGTAGCAATTAGTTCTCTTCAGTTTTTGTGCTAATTAAGAGCTTCTTAGGATCCTCTAAAAAGAGGTATTGCCAAGTTAGCAGCTTTTCAGACAGGTGAACTGCTTTTTAGCTTTACCTTTGCTAGGTACATTTTTCTAGTGTTTGTCCTAACTGCTATTCCGTTGCTCTGACATTCACCATATTCTTATGCTGCCCAAATCACTGATCTGATATGTTGAAGCTTCTCTATAATTTTGTGCTGGTGAAAAATTATGGAAGCTGAAATAATCACTCAAAGCAAAAGCTGTTGTTCTGAAACTAAGTAAAGGAAGAGAGGAAGCAGAGTCTTGTTTTCCTAAGCCAAATTCTTTACTGAGCCTCCTTTCAAAATACAAGCATAGAAAGTCCCATGAGGGCTGTGGTTATCACGGACCAATTGAGGACCATCATACTACAGGAACTGTGGTAAGTTCAGTTGAAACTTTTTTGTCTCTTGACACAGTGGGAATGAAAGTTTTCAGAAGTGTTGATCAAAACCTTTTTTTTTAGAAGATGCTTTTTCGAAGGAAGAGATACAGACATTTTTAGACTGAAAGCACCTGAAGGCCGTAGTTTGAATTGACATGCATTATTAGGGCTTTCCCATTACTGAGACAAAAACGTGTTTCATGTTAACTCTGTGAAATGGCTTCTTGGCTTTTGAGGATTTAGTAATTTTACACTGAAAGCATCTTAAAACAAATTTTTGCTCACTTCACCTCCTTCTTGAAAAGAAAAAATAAGAGAGAATTGAGACTCTACTAATTCAGCTGATCTTAAGTGGAGACATAGGCCAATGTTAATATTTCCTCCAATATTGAGAGGAGGCTTTCAATAGGTCTAGTTTTCATAGTGTCAGAAAATATTTTCCCTCATTCTTTACTTGAGATTCCAGTCGTCTTAATCCCACATTACACATAACTTCTTGAAAAAGTCTGTTGTTTAGCAAAGACATAGGAAAAAAATTCAGAAAAGTCTAGTTCGTGGATACATAATGTTTTTTGTACTTTTGGTCTAAATCACTCATAAATGAATATGTGAGCTGTGTGTGTGATCACTCATTAGGAACCAGAGTAAACCTATGGATCAGAGCATTTTCTTTGGGATGATCTTTTTGGAAGTAATCAGCTACAGTGAGACTTAGCAAGTGGCACAGATGGCATTTGGTTGCTGGACTATTACAAGTACTTTCTGATCGAACAAAACCTTTGTCTGATGGAACTCCTTTGCTGCTTCAGTGCAATAAACACGATTCCTTGAACCAGTACCAAGTGGTTAGGATTAGTAAAATGGTGTAAACTGTGATGCATATGTTCTCTGACTACTTTGTAGTAAGAGGAAAGAAACCAAAGCAAACCCTGAATGGGAAATCTTCCTGATCACTCATTTCCCCTCTTCCCAATCAGTCGTGCATTTACCGGTCACATGTGGACCTGTTAGCTGGGATCTCATGTTGTAGGCATGTCAGAAGGGAAGCTCTTTGCCTCTTCACTTGGACCGTTCACTACTCTCAATCCAGTTAAGTGCTGACATGCAATGGGGTCTTGGTGTCTTAGTCTTTCTGTGTAGTAACATGAGGTCACCCGAAGTTACCAGGAGTGTAGTCTCTCTTTAGAATAAAGGAAGAGCTGCCTAAGGTAGATCTGGGGATGAGTCCTTGCATAGACCTGGAAGAGAAATGGAGCTTGCAGTCTCACACTGAAATTTATAGCTAGATGTTGGCTAACTCTTTCCAAGATACTCTCCTGACCTTTCTGAGATTAGCTTTCTGAAAGAGAGAAAGAGAAAAATCCTTAGATTTCCTTTTACTTACTGTCTACTGCTGAGCTTGAAAGCGTCAATAATGGAAAAATACTCAAACCTTAACTGTGGTGACACACTTTGAATGGCTTGTGGCCAAACACTGTAAAAAAACCAAGGTCAGAATAAGTTAATAAAGAGCCTCCAGGTGCAGTTTATCTTCTGCTTGTGTTTGAGTAAAGAAGGTCCTCAGTTACCATGAGCCAAAAAAATAATCCCTCAGCCTGGAAGTCACAAAGTTGAAATCCTTCCTCTCTGATGCTGCAAAATTATACATGCAACTGATGTTACAAGGATAGAAGTGGTCCTGAAACTGTCTACAGAAGGGGAGCTCTGGCACTTTCCTGTGGATACGTGAGCAGACGGGGTTGGTGATTGCCCCTGTTGGCATTCTCCCTTCTTCTTTCGTCATAGGGGAAGATCTTCCCTGCCCATATTAAAAAGTGTTTGAACTCATTCCACCCCACAGGGCACCTAAATGATGTCTGATTTCTTGTCACTTTTCTTGCTGGGTTTTAAAACTGGATCTGCCCAGATGACTCAGAAGGCTGAACTTTCAAATCCAAGTCTGTTCATCTGTTTATCATGCATCACTCCATTTCCCAAGTTCTGTATTTGACTGACAGCTCAGTTCTGAGACCTTGTCCAGCTCCTGTGTTTCAATCATTGTCAAAACTGGCGAATGTAGGTCTAGCCTTCCAAATAGTGAGGATTTACTTCTTTAACTCCATTACTAGCTTTACCTCTGGTTTACTAGTCCAGTGGCACACTACTGAATCTCCTTTTGTTCTGTGAAGGGAGTCTGAAGAAATCAGCTTGTGTGTGTTTTTAATTACATGTTTGTTCAGCCCTCTGTGGATGTCAGGAGCTGTGAACAGCAAATGCCAAGTGATTGCCAGGAAGAAAGCTGCTGACTGCAGTCCATCATAGACAGAACCCTTCTGTGTAACTGCAACTGCCTTGCCATGCACATACCAACGATATCTGATTTTGATTATAGTCTCTCCTCTGATGATAGTGCTGTCTCGGGTTCTCCTGGAGACAAAGTGTTGGTCAAGTGAAAATATAAGCAATGGTGTAGTCAAGGACAAAGTCAGTCAGTCTCCCCCAGATTCCAGTCTATTGACTCTTCTTTCTTCCTCATTTGGAGTGAACTGAAGGGCTAACGATCTCCCTTTAAATGTGCATAACTTGCTGTATTATGTTAGTCTAGACAAAGGAAATCAAATTAATTAGCAGAAAGACTGCAAATGTGCTGTGGAGGAGGACCTGTCATTAGAGTACCTCATTCAGGCTCCTGTGGCTTGCTGTGTATTCAGAATGATAGCTCTGGTCTTTCTCTCAGCAGAAGAGAAATAGAATAATACTAGGCTTCAATTAGAGACAGAACTATAATTCAGTCATGGGCAAGGAGAGGGGGAGGTGAGTAGGAAGACGGCTGCTCTGCAAAGCCTAAGTCATAAAACATAAAATCCTGGTTTACACATGGCAACAGATCCTTCAATGATTGAATTACAGCCTTCATACTCAATCGTGGGTCAAGTCTGTAAACCAGAATACAGACAGAGCAAATATTTACATTTTGTGTATAATGTCAGAGGGAGAATCACTGATCTGAGCATGAATCAAAGCCACAAGAACATAGGTGTGGGACAGCCCCTTGTTATCAGCAGTGTGAAGTGGGAGGGATGGAGTAAATTTCCAGTATTTGGATGTTCCATTTCCTACAAATCATCCTGCAGCATTTAACTGAAAATTTATCTTTTATTTACTTTTTGTTGTGACATATACTGCCAATAACAGTGCATAAATGGCAGTTTGCCCATTCATTCTGTGTGCTATATGTTTTCTGATATTCCAAGGAAGTTATTTTGAAGTGTATAGGTTTATAGCATTTTATGTTGATAGTGCATATACAATTAAAATTTTATTTGTATTCCTGACTTCATAGCATCTCAATTTTTTTTTACTTTTGACAGTTGTTGAGCTGCTACGATTTATTTTGGTCCATTTGACAGCTATGACGGTCAAAAATGTTACCGTCAGTTTGGAAACATCACTAGACATGTAGTGAAATAAAAATTCCTTTTTTTATATTAGGAAACAACTTGAAAACACAGGTCAAAATATTTCCAAACTGAAGAACTTGCATCAAGGCATCAACTGATGCATGGACTGGGGTAGCCAAGAAGCTGTGTAACTCTGAAGGTTTTGAACTCCAAATGTCACCTTTGTTTATAGGCTTGCAAAAACACAGAAAAAAGCCCATCAGAGCACATGGTTGCAGCACTTTCAGCCCTTACAGGTTTGAATTACATTTCAGTTGCATACATCAAGTTTTTCTTGTAGAGACCCTGAGCGAACAGAGTTCCTTTCAGAGCAAAGCCCACAGCTGAGTTAAACAAAACTAATTAAACAGGGATTGTGATGGGCCATTGGTTAACTCACAAAAAGTAACTGCAAAAGTAAGCCAGGCAGAAGGCTGGTGCTCTTAGGGAAAGAAGAAAACATCTGGTAATTCTCCAAGTAAGTTTGTGAACAAAAGGGGATACAAAACATTACAGGATCATCCCAAGGATGATACCATGCATGGTGTGTAGCAGTGACTCGTTACTGCTTGGCTTCCATCGACACATAGTGCAAGCAAGCTTTGTGCCAGCTTATGCCCTGAGCCAGAGAATGTATAAAAAACTTTGAGGTGACTCACTGCTGTTTCAAGGTATCTTGTATTACATGTGAACATTAGAGCTCATGAACTCTGATTTCCAATGGGTGTGTTCAGTATGCCAGTTGACCACAGTAACCCTAAATGTCCCCTTTATTACTCACACCTCCTGTTCTAAATTGTGATACCACTGACTTGTTCCCTGCTCTCCCCTTCCCTGAAATATTTTTCATGCCTCCCTGTGTACCCTAGAAAACACACTTAGTGTAATGCAGTTGAAGTTTCAAACCTGCCTTGCTGTCCAACCCATCTGAAATTTGGCAGAGGAAAAAGAAAATAATTGTGAGGAGGTGTCGGATGTGTTGCTTATAAACTGAAGGAAAGGCAAAATAGGATGAGAGGATTCCATAGATTTAGCCTCACTAAGGAGAAAAAGTGCTTTTCTGTGAAACTCATAATTCTGTTGTGGCACTTAGTTATGTGTTTGCGTGGCATGGACCTGCTTGCAGCTAACAGGCTGAATGGGGTCAATACTTGTTTTATTTGCTCAGCAGCATAGATCTTCTGCACTCTGTCCCCAGAACTGCTGTAAGTTTTAGTCAGGAGGACTGATGCTTTGTCAGGCAAATTTAAGCAGAGATAAATGTAAATGAAAAATGCTCAAAGCAATAAATCTATGCCGTTTTTAAGACAACTGTATGAAAATACAGCTGGAATGGTTCTTAGGAGAGACATATTGGAAAGTAGTGGGATACGTAGCTGAAATTTTGTTTGTATGGGAATTTGCATGCTACCTAACAGAAAGATGAGCCTGTGGGATATTGCAATAAGAGCAATTCTTATTTGAACCATCTGTGTTTCAGCTCTATAAATAGGATACTGGCTTACAGAAATTAATAATATAAAGCCTAGACCATCAATAACAATTTAGATTTTTCAAACAGGGACATGACTACTTCAGAGTCATAATGTGATAACTGAGGATAGCATCTTGATAGAGAGCCTGAAAGAATAAAACTATCTGAATCTACCAGAAAATCTGGAAAATTTAAATCTTGCTTCTCTGCTGATTAATCTAGTGTTTCTTATATGCAAGATTACATGCCACCTGTTGAGTTTTAGAAGTACTTGCATTTTTCTGATCATTAAGAGAAGCAAATACTTCTTTTGAGCACTTTTATGATGCTTTAGAGACCTCAGTTTTCTCCTAGAACAGAACTCAATCATTTTTAGAATGGGGCAAGTACAGTAAGGAACATGTATTAATGATCATCTCCCTTATTGTGAGCTAGAAGATGAGCTGTGTGTTTTAGAAGTAGTGTGTCTGAAGCTACAAAGAAATGAAGCTACTAACTCCATCCCTGTTCTATCAAAACTCAGAGAAACTATATTGGAAATTTTCATACAAAACTATTTTCATTTACAAGAGTATAATGTTTTTAAAGAAAAGCTTGCCTAAGGGCAACAAATCTGTATTTCTTTGCAAAAAGAAAGAGTATTGGTACCATGCGGTGCAATTGAAAGATGTTGGAAACACTCCATTCTCAGTTAATTTCTGACCTCCAGTAACTCGCTTCCTCTCTGAGCTCAGCTCTGGTCCTTTCATATGTTGGTCACCAAGTCAGTCTACAAACATTTGAAGTTGTGTTGCTTAGTCAGGCATTGGTCTTGGATGTGATTTCTATGTTCTGTTGTAACGCAAACAACAAAAATATAATGGAGACTGTTCATTGCAAAATAGTCTTTTGTAGCATCGATTCTCCAGTGAGGAAGCAATGAAATGAGCTATTGTATTTAAATGCTGAACTTCCCCCATTCTTGTGTTGACTGTCCTCCTTTCCAACAGGCTGAGGGATAGTCACAAATGAAGACATTTGCTCAAGCCACCACTTCCCTTCAGATTTAATTTTTAGTTTCCCAAGGGCAGAAGTCTGCTGTTTTCTCCTGAATGAAATGCTGCCAAATGGGAATGTAACAGCTGCCTTCAACACAGAAGAATAAAGTTAAATGAAGGCTATTTTTGCTTGCTGGACAAAATGTTCATATGCAAACAGAACTGACTTGCATCTTTGGGGCTCTTTATCTTGTGCTGAAAAGCTGAGAAACACTGAGAAGGAGACCAAGTATCTTTTCAATTTAGTTCACTTTTGCAGAGAGACATTTTTTAGATTCATAGGAGAATTACCAATCCTTTCCAAAAAAGTTCTTCTCCTTGTATCCATTCCGTCCACCCACTGACTAGAATTCTTCAAAACCAGGTTGGGAGAAAGAAAATCAGCTTCATGGACAGCTAGCAGAAATCTGGTTTTATTTTGTGGGTTTTTCCCTCCTCCCACTCCCCCTTTTTTTCCCAGTATTGCATATGCCGCCAGTACTGATGACTACCCAGACACTTCTGAGTAGGACATCTCACTCTGCTTGGGACAGTTCACATGTGCTCACCAGGCAGACATTTGTCTGTGGTTGGTTCTAAAACCACAAGTTCCTGAAGCTGAAATAGCAACAAAATTTAGGACTTTTAATCATAACGATACAAAAAACCCCTTTGTCCAGTTACCTGCTCATATTCAGTCAAGAGTTATATGTGTTCTTAATCCCCTAAAAAAGGCATTACTGCATTACCAGAGGTACTGCAGGATGACTTTGCTTTTACATTTATTGCAGCTTTTTTCCCTTCTCTTTATTTTACTTTTCCTGTTTTAAAATGATAAATGCTGATAAAACTGTTGAATCAAAATCTTTGCTACTGATAAGTGCAGGGTCATGTGAGGCTGATAGTGTCTTCCTTCACTGTATTACCTGGCTCACATTTAGCCCTAAAAGGAACCCAAACCAACAAAACTTACAGCATTGTTTCCTGCACTATTTTCTTCTAGTTGGGGCCTTAGTAATTGCATCTCTTATATGTGTGCGTGTGTTTTTTGGGAAGCACTGGTATTTATCATGGACATAATCACAGAGGATGAGTAAGGTTAGAAGGAACCACAGTGGGTCATCTGGTCCAATCTCCCTACTCAAGCATGGTCATCCTAGAGCACATTGCACAGAATTGCATCCAGGCAGTTCTTGACCATCTCCAGTCAGGGAGACTACACCACCTCTCTGGGCAGTCTGTTCCACTGCACAGTCATCTGCACAGCGAAGAAGTTCTTCCTCATAATCAGATTAAACTTCCCATGCATCAATTTCTGTCTGTTGCCTGTTGTCCTATTGCTTGGCACCACTTAGAAGAGCCTGTCTCCATCCTCTTAGCACCCTCCCTTCAGAATTTTTTAGGCATTGATGAGGTCGCTTCTCAGTTGTCTCTTCTCAAGACTGAACATGCCCAGCTCCCTCGGCCTTTCCTCATAAGAGAGATCCTCCATTCCCTTAATCGTCTTTGTTGTACTGAGGTGCCCAGAACTGGACACATCACTCCAGATGTGGCCTCACCAGGGCTGAGTGCAGGGGCAGAATCAGCTCCCTGGACCTGCTGGCAATGTTCTTCCTAATGCATGCCAGGGTATCATTGGCCTCTTTGGCCACAAAGGCCCTGCTGACTCATGGACAGCTTGCTGTCCACCAGGATCCCCAGGTTCTTCTCCACAGAGCTGCTTTCCAGCAGATCAGCCCCCAGCCTGGGGGGTGCTGGGGCATGGTTTATTCCTCCCCAGGTACAGGGCCCACATGGGCCTTTGTTGAATTTCAGAAGGTTCCTCTCTGCCCATCTCTCCACCCTGTCAAGGTCCTTCTGAAGGGCTGCACAGCCCTCTGGGGTATTGGCCCCTCCTCCCAGCTTCATGTTGTTGGTGAACCTGCTGAGGAGGTGTCTGCCCCTTCCTCTCAGCCATTGGTGAACAAGATAAACAGCACTGGGCCCAGTATTGAACCTTGGGGGACACCACAAGAGACAGGCCTCCAACTTGACCGTGTGCCACTGGCCAGAATGGCAGATCCCACTGGCCGTATGGCCCTGTGGGATCTGCCATTCAGCCAGTTCTGAGTCCACCTCACTGTCCACTCATCCAGCCCACACTTCCTGACTTTGCCTTGGAGGATGCTGTGAGAGACAGTGTTGAAAGCCTAGCTGAAGTCAAGATAGACAATATCCAGTCTCTCTCTCTCTCTCCTCCATCTATACAGGTAGTTGTTTTATGGTAGAAGGCAATCAGGTTGGTCAAGCATGATTTATTTTTTGTGAATCCATGCTGACTGCTCCTGATCACCTTCTTTTCATCCATGTGGCTAGAGATGGACTTCAGAATGAAGTGCTCCATCACTTTTCTCAGGCTTGGGGTGAGGCTGACTGGCCAGTGGTTCCCTGGGTTCTCCTTCTTGCACTTTTTGAAGTCTGGGGTGACATTTGTTTTCTTCCAGTCCTCAGGCACCTCTCCTGACTGCCATGGCCTTTCAAAGATGATCATAAGCAGCCTCACTGTAATGTCTGCCAGTTCTTTCAGCACTCATGGATGCAGCTTGTCTGGGCCCGTGGACTTGTGAATGTCAAATTTGGTTAGATGTTCTCTAACCCAGTCGTCCTTCCTTCCAACATTCCTTTACCCTGGTCCACTGGGTCAGAGAGTCCTAAGAGATGATCATGTCAGACCATGCAAAGATGTTCAGTAACTGCATCCTCTGTTACCAGCATCCCCAGTCCATTTAGTAATGCATCCACATTATCCTTAGTTTTCCTTTTGCTATAGCTATATTTAAAGAAACCTTTCTTGTTCTCATTGACATACTTGGCCAGATTTAATTCCAGATGGCCCCAACCTTCCTTGTCTCATTTCTGCTTCTTGGACAACCTCTCTATATTCATTCCAGGGGGCCTAACCCTACTTCCATCTCCTCAATAATAAAAGTATGTCACCTTAAAATACCAGGGGTGACTTCATCAGTATTTTCTTTCCCCTCTCTCCGGTCTTCTGGAGCTTTAGTTTAGAAGCAGGTTCTTCAGTGACTCTCCTCACAAACTCCTGGTCTTGGCTTTAAAAAATGAGAAGCTTCTTTCTATTTCTCCAGTACTAATACTATTAAAAAGAAAAAAATGAAACACAGGTTTAAAAGCTATGCAAGATAAGAAGGATTCAGCCTATGAAGAGCCTAATACTATAGATCAGTGATACACTATTTAGGTCAGTATACTTCATGGCAGGATGGCAGTGCAAAGAACGCCTGGAGTAGTGACACTGATGAAGTGATGAGCTGCATTTAAACAGATTTCAAGTGAGCTTGCCTGAAGTTTTTCAAAGAAAGAATAGTTCATAAACTATGAATTTCTGTTGGCAATAAAGGCAGATAAGAAAGAGAGAGGACAAGATGAGAAGGAAAAACCCAGCATTCAAGCTGGTTAGTTTTTGTGTCAAGGGTTAGTTTACCTTCAGGTTTTCTTCATTATTTCTCCTGTCCTAAAAATAACACATAACACATTGCTGAAAGACAGGAGTAATTGGCTGAGTTGTTGATTCCTCTTATATTTTTGTGCATGGATCAAGAATTCTTCTAAACTCCTGGCCTTTTCAGGGAAAATTCAAGATAAAGCTCTTGGTAGTAGAAAATCTATTCAGTGAGAGCTGACAGCGTCCTTTCAACATAGAGCATAGACTGTCTCCACCAGTGTCTTTGTTCTATGTACTTTCATTTTATTGATGATTCACTTTATATTTTAATACTTTAAATTCATTGTCTTCAGGAACTGTCTTGACAAGGAGAACTTCTAGGTTCTGGCATTACTGGGGAAATGCTGTCCTGTTCTGAGGAATGCATGCTGGCATTGTTGAAACCTAGCTTCATCTCCCCCTTTCAAAAAACAAAGCAAGAGCCTGCACAGTATAGAGTGTGCCTCCTAGGACATCCAGCCTGCAGGAAGACCTTTCCTGGTTCCTTCAAAGCTTCGTGGTGTTCCCTGTAGGCACTCTTGGGGAAGAGGTGTTGGTGCAAGAGAAAAAGATGGATCTCCTTGGTGGAAGGGAGAGAGAAGGATGGAGAGAAGGAAGGATCTCCATCCAAGTGAGCCAGTGAGGCTACTAGGAATTTATTAATTCTGAAAGAAATGTTTTCTCCCTCAACCATCTACAATTTGGGCTGTGATACAACAAAATAGCTTTCTTTCAAATCACTAGAGAAGGTTCTTAGAGGGCAAGAATGGAACAATTTCTGCCTGTAAATTTCTGTAATTGCATTAATTATTCTTATTTAAATAATTACTGCCTTTGGTGTTTTTTGCAGTGGTTTTGAAAAGTGATGCTTAGTACTCCTAGAACGTGGTAACTACTGCCATGCAGATCTGAATAGCTGAATCCTAGCTGCAGTATTGTGTTTTCTACATTTTTTAAAGTTTGGTCTGCCGTGCCTCCTGCATGTTTTGTTGTTGTGCCTGGCCTCAGTCTTGGCAATTTAGTAATGGGAATCTATTAATGATGGAACGATTTAATAAGACGCCCATGTCTCTGCAACAGTACAGTACAGTGTTCAGTTATTGCTAATGCTGTTGGGACATGGGAGAAATAGTTTCCAAAGGATAGTTAAAAGAGAAAAGTTAGCACCAAATACCTCCCTTGCACAAAGATGCCTGATTAGTCTTTATTGTAGTCTTTATGAGAACATTGTACCATTAGAATCATGCCTAACTATTAATAAATTAAATAAATAGCATTTTTGGCTTCCTGGTAGAGAATTTGATATTTCCTGGCTTTCCACATCTGTTGTTAAAGCCAAGTTTTAGTTCTTTGAAAAGCTATTGCCTGGCTTGTCTTCAAGGAACATTGCTTGCGTCCCATCTTAAATGTGAGAACTAAGCATGTACATTATGTTCTTACGTTATTATACATATGGTTTATACAGATTCTTTTTCTGACTAGGTCTAATATGAAAGTAAGTGAGGACTAGAAAAATTTTTGGTAACAGAGCTTCCCACACTCAGCCATTCTCAACTGATCCCTAAGGAGAGCTCCTATGTCTCTGAAGTTTGCAGGATGGAAATTGGAAATAAGTGATACAGGTGGTCAAATGTAGCCATCTATGTACTGTGCTATGTAATGGGACCTGATTTAATCCAGTCTGTAATGCCCGCCTTTTGCTAGTAGTTAAAGAGAAATATTTGTCCAAGGGAAGCTCTTCAGCTGTTAATTAAATTCAAAGTTTTCAGAAAGTAAAAAATATCTGAATTTGTTTATCATCTTCCCAGCCACTGGCTCTTACAGTTCTTGAGACTGTGCTTTTGATGTGTGTATGATAGGTTTATAGTACTAAATCTTCTTTTTCATTAATCCTTACTGTGATTAAGCTGAATCGGTAAGTCTCAAGTTCCATAGTAAGACAGGTTTTGCAGGTTTGGAATTTTTTGTTGTAGGTTGGGGTTTTTTTGTTGATTTTGTATTGTTTTGTTTTGTTGTAAATTGCCTGTGACTTTTATTTCTGAATTCCCTCTAGAAAGGCCTGGTGAAGAGATGATTGTGTCATACCTATATCAGAGAGTTGGATGCTTTCAGGAAGGCTGATAATGCTGAGTGCTTTGTAGGTGTGCATGCACAAGCAAACAAATGGGTCTCACACCTCCTGATTACCTGAGCAGCTAATGTAAAATATCACAGTGATCTTCCAGTTACATCCCTCTTTCTTTCGTTCCACTTGCAACCTGAAAGTACGCTGATCTACAAAACAGGGATTCCCAGCCAGAAGCTGCATCCTGAGCTGAGAAATTGGTCATGACTTTGAAAACCAGACACCATCAGAGCAGTCACTCAGCACAGATGGACACTGGTGTTACCTCCTGCCCTGCCTTTCAGACCATAGCACCCACTTCTTCACTGGAGGACTTCTCTGAAAATTATGACCTCGAATTCTGAAATCAAATCCAATGCTCCAATTCAGAGAGAACTTCCCTAAGCACAAAACTATAAGCTATTTTGGGGGTTACGTTACTGCCTGTCCTGCTCTGGAGCTGGATTACTTTCAAGAATGCATGAGTTACAGGGCCAGAAGGTCGGTATGCAAGAGGGAGCCTGCCTTGGTAGGTACTTTATGTTACACAGTAATTGGATACAAAGAAGAAATAAAGCTAAGGGCAGACACAGTGAGCCTGGGTCTTCTCCTCCTAGCACAGTGACCTGACCTCTTGAATGACAGAGCTGGATTTTGGCATTCTTGCGTCCATGGCCAATGATTTTTTGCACTCCTGGGCCTGAGAGCCCAGCTCCAGCATGCTGGGTTTGATGAGTTTATGAGCTCATCCTTGATGCTGATTTCCTTATCTCAAGGAGAAAAAACTTGCCATGTGATATGTAAATGCAGCCAGGCCTCATTGGGTGTCTCGTCTAAGGTTAATTTATTCTCAGCTCATGCACTGGAAAAAAGGCGTGGGGAGAACTGGCAGCAGCTGGCAACAATGCTTGAAGAAGTTGAAAACTATCACACAGGAGCTGCCACTGGGTCTGCTGTGGGGATCCCCAGTGCAGCAGGAATGGGGGGCCAAGGCTGGCATTGGTGCAAGTTGCAGAGGTGTTGGTCTCTTGAAGCAGTTCTTGCTTACATGGTCTCAGCCACATGCTGTTCCATTCTGTTCCATTTAAGTAGGGCAGAACTGCCCTGTCCTTGCCAAAAGCCAGATTCTTCTCCAATACGTTTTGTGTTTCTTCTCATCCTGCTCTGTCTGCAGACAGACAGCATTCACCATGTTGCTTTGCATTCAAATTGAGTTTGCCAAAATGTTCTCTTTCTCTGGGAGTCCTGAAGTTTTTCGTCTCTTTGCATGTGAACACTGAAAATATATGTAGTCCTTGGCAAGTTGCTGGCACCGTGTGACCTTGTTTGCACCCTTACTTGCTTGAATAGGGGATTTGTGTGCCAGGACTTAGAAAGGGGTGATTTGCAGGCTAGTAAGGGGTAACGCTGTGATTAGAAATTCCACGATCTGACAGAATGCACATTTGACCCGCTAGTGTAAAATAGATTATTACTCCATTATGTAAATATTTTAAGGTTCAAGTTTGATAAGGATCAATGACAGAAATAAATGGTGCATTCCTGTCTGTAGAAGTACTTGCTACCATGTATTGCAGTGTTTGGTTTATGGACATACAATAGTGGCTTTGATTAATAATGCTTTATTAGTTATAAACACAGACTTACTGAATAAATCCTACTTACTCTACTGAATGGCTCTCCATGCCTACATAAAACCATTTAAGTAATTAGAATACTGCTATAGTATTTCTCTATATTGTAGACTTTGAGTTGTTAGTTCTCTGTCAGCTTTCCTGAATTCCTACATAGGATTTCTACTCGACCACCACTCTTGACACAAAAAGGAAACATGTCCTTTCAAGTTGCATTTTATGAAGAGAAAAGGGTAGGCGTGGTAACGCAGGGTATCGCAGAATTGTAGAGTCATGAAAGTTGGAAAAAATCTTAAAGATCATCCCAAGAAAGGAGGAGGGGGTGGGGGAAAGGGTGTGTCTCTCCTTCTGACCTTTGCTGTCCTCTTCTATGCCAGGATCAGAGAAATGAGACTGGAGAGGCAATATCCCTTGTGTTTCAAAAGAGTAGAAGAGTCTGCCTGAGGAATGTGGCATAAGGCATCTTGTGGAGAGCTCACCTCTGTTTTTTTCTAGAAGATATAGGCTTGTAAATCTGGTGTCTTTTCCTCCCCTTTCCAAATAAAGCACAAAGCACTGGGAATCGGTTGTTTTATCTACTACTGAAATGCAGCCATCAGTGCAGAATAACATGAGAACAATTTGAAAGGAAGCATGGAACACTATATTCAACTGAAACTAATTACCTGATTAGGTTTTGGCCTGGCTGTGTGGGTTGACATCCAATGGACTTGGCGACAATACCTGCCAGCAAAGCCAAGTCTAGTCTTGCTTCATTTAAAGACTCTGGACAAAACTTCTGGACTTGCATGCTGAATGCTAAGCAGTGTGCAAATAGGCCACTGATTTAAAGTACCCATGGCTACAGTGGGTCTTCAGTGGGGAGGTGGCATGGTTGCAGATGAATGAACTTTTTTGTGATTTAGAAATAGTGGTTTCCATTTAAAGGTGGTTCTGTTTCAGGCATACAATCTCGTGAAATTTAACTCTGCATCAGAACATCCTCTGTTTACAGCTATACTATTAGCACTTTGGTTTCCTTCAGCACTTCAGGCTTCTCCCCTTAGAAACTTGGTCCAAGTCTGACATTGAGATCTTATAGACTCAGAAAATAATCTTGAGGGATGTTATCTCACCTAGTCTGCTAGAGTAGTTCCTTTTCTTTATCTCCACAGAAGTTAAACATGTTAGGTCTGCTTTATTAGGTGAGAAGCAGTTTGTTACTGCTATTCTTGTGTTCTTTTGCACCTTTACTGCAAGCACTTTTTTTGATCTTTTGATGTCATTCTTTGGAAAATGACATGTTTTCCAGATGGGAGTACCTATGCAACATCTGAAGTGTCTATAGTGTTAAACATTAGAATTACCAGTGTGATGGTAGTTTTTTTGTCTTGGCATCTCTCTAAAGGAAAAAAAAATTAAAATCATTACTTGGAAGGGTTTGAGTCTTTACTGGGAAGAGAGGGATAAGTCTTTCTTCTGTAGACTATTATAAAATATCCATTGAGAATAAAGGTGAACAGAGCACTTCAGGAAGACTTGGAAGTGTTTTAGTCTCCAAATAGGAAGCGTCTGTGCACCCACATCTGGCACTGCAGATACCCTCTGTTCTCCTTTCCCAGGGAGAGTGATATGAAATGAACTGTCAAATGAGCAGTTCACTAGTGAGCATTGACTTTATAAGGAAATTTAGTACACCTTCTCTGATATTCTGGAAGCACATCAAGACACATTACTAGAATGAATTGGACAAGAGCTGGTAAGAGATGATTCACAGGACAAGAATACGTAATAGACGACCATAGGAAAAAAATATTTTTGCCATCTGGCTGACTATTTTAACTTAGCAACAAGCTTATGCTCTAACCTATTCCTTAACATCTAAAATAAATATGGAATCCTCTCCTATTTCCAAACCTTCTTAAACCATTTGCCCAAGAGGCCTTGTAGTTGTGAAGTCCTCAAAGTTGTGTTTAAGCATTTCCTCTTATTGCAAAAATAAATCCATCAAGGTTTTGGCCTCCCACAAAGACAACAAAAACAAGCCTGTAAGTGCCATAAAGCCCTAAGAAACTTCAGAAGCAACTTAAAATAATAAAAATAGTCTTTTGGACACCCCTTGCTACTTCTGTGTGGAATGAGGCTGCGCTGGGACTCAGTGGCTGAAGAGACATGGTATTCTCTTTCCCTCTCCCCTGCCATCCTCAAATCAGCTCTCACCATCTTGGCAGGAGCCTCTTGAGCCTTTGCTAGCCAGGAGTTTGCCCAGCTGTTTGGCCCAGGATGTCACAGAGAAGGAGGAAACGTTTCTGGCTGAAGCTTCTGTAAAACCACCACTTCAGCCATCAAGCATTAGTGTCCCTGTAGGGAAGAAGCAAGTAGCTGAAGGGTGTGGGGAGGGGTGAGGGGAAGCAATGTGACTTTCCAAAGGGCCTGGCCTCTTCATGATAAGTAATCACCCTAAAATAGGGGTAATCTAGGAAAAGTGATGGGATTATAAAGACAATAAGATCTCCACTTCTTCTAAAAGCATGTGCGAAGTACCAACTCCATTTCAATTCTGTGGTTTGAAAATGCATCTCTCCTAACAGTGCCTTGTGTTACCCTTGCAGGATGATTTGGAAATTTGCCTTGTCCGTTTTTCTGATGGCAGCACTGGTTCGTGTGATGGACACCCGGAAAAACCGCCCTGCAGGTGCCATTCCCTCCCCGTACAAAGGCAGCAGCAGCAACCACTCGGAGCGGAGGCAGCAGCTGAACAAGGAGGTGTTGGCCTCCAGCCAGGAGGCCCTGGTGGTCACCGAGAGGAAGTACCTCAAGAGTGACTGGTGCAAGACGCAGCCGCTACGGCAGACAGTCAGCGAGGAGGGCTGCATCAGCCGCACCATCATCAACCGCTTCTGCTACGGGCAGTGCAACTCCTTCTACATTCCGCGGCACGTGAAAAAGGAGGAGGAGTCCTTCCAGTCCTGTGCTTTCTGCAAGCCACACAAGGTCACCTCCTCGACTGTGCAGCTGGAGTGCCCTGAGCTGGACCCACCGTTCAGACTCAAGAAAATTCAGAAGGTCAAGCAGTGCCGGTGCATGTCTGTGAATCTGAACAGCTCAGGCAAACTGTGAGAACAGGCATGTAGCTGCTGCTTGGTGTTGCCTCCATCAGCTTTACTGCTGCCTCTCCTCTCTCACTAAGCAGACTGTCCATTTTGTTGGTTTGTTTCTTCTTTTCCTTTTTTTTTTTTTGGTGTTCTGTTTTCTTTCAGGAGGCATCTCTCCAGCAAGGAAAGGCTCCTTGTCACTTGCCTACTGGAATAACGCTTTTTAACAAACTGTGTTAGGCACTTCACCATAAAGTTTCTTTGTATTTTAAATATCATCTGGCAGTTGAATCTTCTGGAGTGGAGCAGTCTCCCAGAAGTTGGGATTGATCATCTAAGTGACCAGTTGGCTGAATCCAGCATTAAATGTTTCCACTGTGTGGAGTAAAGCCCTCTGCCCTACACTCCAGTTCCCTCCACAAGTTGGGAACGCCTTCCCCATGCCTTGGTCTGGAGCTTGCTTCTCTCACTTGGAAGTGCTAGGGTGCTGCCCAGGACTGGGGGACACAGATGAGAGAGAGTAACGAGGAGTAATGTGTGAAAAGCAAGTGAGACTCTTGGACAAGGCTCCTCTCCTTAAGATGACTTCAGTTGTGCAATGACAAATGGTTCTGGGCTTGTTGTCTGAACGGCAGATCAGAAGCAAGGGGAAGAGGGTGAGGCACTGGGTCAGCCACAGTGACCACAGAGCAGACTGAGGGTGGGTTCTGATGCTGTTGTGGTTAGAGTATATTGAACACATGGCCTCTGCAGCAGTGTTTATTTTGTAATGTAGCTATAGTAAACAGCTGTTTAAAGTATTATAGACCTAGCCATGTATATTTTTCTTGTGGCAGAGTATGCCAGCGATTAAAATATGTTAAAAGACTTGGTTGCTAGGTCAGCTGCCTGGCTTAAAATGGACATAGTTTTACTATGCTTTTGATAGGTTTTTGTATGTTAGATATGTGTGCGTGTTTCTTACTCCAAAAAGGACAGCATCCACTTATGACCTTATATTTATGCCTGCTCAGACCAGGGAAGGTGGGAGGGTAGTGGGAGAGAACACTTAAGGGAATGATGTGTCCCCAAAGGTATAAAAGCACTGTCACCCAAAGGACAGTTTGGTCATTGCTGGACTGAATACAAAAGCTACATAAGTGTCATCAGCTTTGGGGAGTGGTGTCTCTCCCATGATTGGAAAGCATGTTAATGTGTTAGTGTTAAAGGACAAATGCTTCAGTCAGTGCTGCTGGAATGGGTCACAGCTGTGGGAGCAAAGAGAGAGTAAGTTGTAATTGCTACACTATTGGTGGTCCACTCAGTGTTTTGAGACCTGCACAGTAAGTGTTAGTGAACACTTGCAGTTCATTTTAAATCATCCTATGTTGTTATTCAGTTGATGGAGTTTAACATGTCCTGTATATCCCATTTGTTACAGTTCTGATCTGTATTAGTCCCAGCTGCATTAAAATCCCGTCTCAAACCAGCCTCTTCCCCCAAACCAAGGCCAGCGCACACTCAGTTGTCTGAAGCTTACAAATTAAAAACGACATGCCGACTCCTTGTGCATGTCTCACAGTTCAGCATCTGCAGCGAGTGAAACCAGCCTGCTGCCGGAGCCCCTCCCCACCAGCCTCTTCGCATGCAGCCACTTCAAGGGGTTAATACATTCAGCACTGTTGCCAGCCGGGGCTCCAGAGCCACAGGTCTCCATTATGTGACACAGGCCTCCCTAAGAGGCTTTCGGGACTGATCTCTGCAAGAGCTCACCAAGCGGTTTACAGGGACTGGCGTGGGCAGGGTGAGGTTGGTGAGCTCTGGTAGCCCTGTTACGTGAACGGAAGTCGCTTTTCTGCTATGACCTTTCAGCGTGTCACAGTGCACAGGGAGACTCCTCGCGCAGGGAATGCTTTAGGGGCTGTTGCTGCTGCCCTGTGGCATCGTGCCAGCCCTGGGATGGGCACAATTCTGTCTGGTCTGAAAGGTGTGGGTGGGGTGCAGAGGGGGAAGGTGGCAATATAGTCTACGAAGACTCTGGGGATCTCAGTCTCCACTTGAAAGGAATGAACTGAAAGTCAGACATTTTGGACCAGAGAGAGAAAAGCACCCTAGTAAATTCACTTAATAAAAATGTGCAAGAATCTTTACCTTTAAGCTATGCCCTGCCTGGGTTTTTCACCAGTTTGCAATATGAATATGCTGCAGCTTAAAGCTCCTTCTAGGAGCTGTGTTTATGTAAAAACTGAGTTGAGCTTGTAATGGTTAAAACTGTATTTAATTCTTGTTTTATAAATGAAAACAAAAAATGAAGAAATGCTTTAAGTATAATGTAATTATTTTATAGGTCAACTATTAAATTATAGATTAAATAATAAAGCTACTCTAGGGTTATATGGCATCCAGGTGTTTTGCTTCAACAGCTTGTGTCCAACTGCTCTCTAATCAGTACATTTTTCAGTTTGCTTTTCACCCTCCCAAATAAAAGTGAATGATAGCTCACCCTGACAGGTTGGGAAAACCTAACTGCTTCTCTCCTTGTCTCCCACTCCCCTCAAAAGTACCTGAAAGGCAAGAGGTAAAAACAAAATGCACTAATCTTAGATTCTGGAGTTGATTCTGCATGCACAGATTCTGGGTTTTTTGGTCAACTAAGAAGCAAAGCTCCACCACTGGTGGAAACACCGCCATCGTTTGCCATAAGAGAAGTAACTGACCTAAATCATTTTGCTTAAAATAAATATAGATCCTTATGTAGCAGGCACCAAACTACTCATAAGGAAAAAAAAAAGTTAATCCTAAGATACAGGTAAGCTTTAGTGGTTGCTGTCAGCTCTTGAATAGATACACCATGTGGCAATCCAAAGATAGGGTTGTGTTTTGGGGGGTTTTTCCCTTTCCAGCTGAGAGATAGTGCAGTTTCTCAAGGGAAAATTTCTATGCTGTAAGGGAGTTATTACACTGATTGATGAGCCTCCAAATGATCAGAAGAGATGCCTGGTCTTGAAAGAAGCAGGAGAACCTAGACCACAGCTAGCAAGGGAGGGCTTTGTCCTTTATGGCACTACACTTGGAGGAGCCCTTTGCTGTCTTCCCTTCCCTGTGACTTGCCCAAATCTTCTCACAGTTCAGTGTTTGGACTTCTGGAGACTTTTTTTCTGTTGCTTTAGAGAATTAATGTTTTGCTTTGCCTTAGCTACCCTAGGTGTGGTTAGGCCCCCTGCTCAGAACTCCTAAGTGCGTCTGTCACTGGGCTCAGAGGGAGCTCAGCAGTCACCTCCTCGGATACCCTTCTCTCATTTCCACCCATCTCTTGGCCAGTCTCCCGCTTTGCAGGCTGTGCATTGCCCAGCACCCACCTGAACCTCCACTGCTTGAGGCACAGCCGAGACTCCAGCTCCAGTTTTCTCAGTCTATTGCTGCCCAGCTGTTGAACCATCATACCAGAGGTGTATGCTGTGATCCAAAAATCTCCCCCTTGTGGAAGCAATCCAAGAACAAGGCGAACCCCTCTGAAAGCTGTAGGTCAGACAGATGCAGTTACTTCTTTAAGTGGAAAGGTGCTACAGGGCAGGGGGAGGGAGGAGGACAGTGAATGTTAAGCTCAACCACAATGGGACTGCCATGCTGGCAGGGCCCCAGTTTGGGGTGGGTGGCAAATGAAATTTCTAAGAGCTTAAATTTGGGCAGCAGCTGGGAATAACTGTGCTGATGCAATAGGGACCCTTTATCTTCAGAAAGACACCATTTCTTTGAGGTAATGGACTTCCCATTGGGTGCTTTTACAAGTAGCTTGGATGAATATCAGACATGGGAACAGTCATAAGCAAGAGAATGGCTCAGAAAATCTAACGAAAATCCTCTTGATGAGTGGCAGACAAGAATGGTGTGGTCATAGCTTTCTCTCTCCTCCCTTTGTTGACTTGTTTACACTATCTTCAGAAAAACTCAACTTCATCAGTTTTCACTCATTCTGTCCATAGTAGTTTAAAATTTGTGTAACTGAAGTAACTGGTGGATTTGTCACAAATTTGGCTTTGCTTTTAACCTAGAGTCTGCAACAAAATAATTGCAATGTAACAATGTGCTATATGTTCTCTTAATGACATTAGTATTTCCTTCCAACTTTTTAAGTTGATCACTGAAAAACTGGGCAAGAAAAAAATACCAGTCTGTGGAAGATGCCTCTAATTATTACTCCCACGACCACTGTTGGTTAATACTTAACTACGTTTTGGAAGTGTTTTAGGGTGATGAAAGGTGCTACAAAAAAGCTAACCACTACAGTGTAATGATGTGACAAAGTACCATGCTTCTGAAAGGCTTTAATTTGCAAGCAAAACAACATGAATCCTCTTAGCTCCTCATAAAAACCCAGATTATTCTTGTCAGCAAGTCACATCTGCTGCTCAGGTATGAAAGTCTTTCTTTTGCTGCTGCATTTAAGTAACAGTGAGTGATATGTGGCCTTGGCAATCAACAAAGCCTCAGAATTTTTCTCAGTGAGAACTCTAGTAGAATTAGGGCCAACTCAGTGTAGAGTGCTTGATGTTACAGTAAAGGGGGGATTGCAGTAAATGAGGTGAGAGGGGACCAGTGGATGTTCAATCTCTTTAAAACACACCCAAACAAACAACATTGGTCCAGAATTCTGTAAAAAGTTGAGTGTGCCGCTAAAAAAAAAAAAAAAGAGCAGAAGTGAAACTTGTGCTGGGAGTCCCCTTTGGAGGTTCTGTGGGTCAACTGTGGTGCTGCCTATAGTGGCCTACTTTCCATGGAAGTTTGAGAACAGGTTGGAAAGAAGTTATATAAAAGAGAATTGTTCAACGAAATAGGTTGGATCTGAGTAAAATGAACAAAAAAAATCTATATAGCAGCATTTGTTTTAAGATCATAATACGGTTCCATCAGCCGCAGTCAACATTTGACACTTCAGGGAGAGAGACGCTTGAAATAACTTCTGTGCTGCAGATCCTATAGAAAGGGTATGTATGTATGTGACAGATTTAGCAGGCTACTGGACAAAACACATGTATACATATATATATCTAAAAGGATTATAATATGCAGATATTACTTTTCAATACATATTTTTGCCTTAATAGTAATTTTTTGAGACTCTTACTTCATCAGTGTTAGTAGGACCAGGTTACAAACCTAAGCCAAATGCAAGACTGGGACAATTGAGTTTTACATACTCTCATTGGGTAGGGGATGCTGAAGCTCTCACTACCACCTCCTGGGGAAAAGGAAGTATATCCACATAACTGGGAATTACTGTCACCATCCTTCCAAAAGGCAAGCAAAGAGAAGCCTTGTTTCCTCTGTCACTTCACAAAGTTTTTTCCTTGGTCACAGGAGCCAGAATGGGATGTGGTGCTTAGGCAGCAAACAGTTTATATAGCACACTACAGCACAGCCAGAGTGACAAGAGAAGGCAGTTATTTCATTATTATTCCTTTTATTTTCATATAAATTAACATTCTAAAAAAATTGGAATAGAAACACTAAATACAGTATTGCACATAGTGATCTTTGTTAGATGATCTATTATTTCTTTTAGTATAGTAATATACATACTGTAGGTACTGAAGAGAACAGGAAGGCTACAAATGAAAACATGCTACTGTATGCTTGCACTTAGGAGCAAAGTTAGTAGGAAAAGACTATTGTTTACATAAATACAAACATGGATTTGAATCAGTGCCATTAAAATAGCTTTATTCTTTAAAGATTTTTTTTTCCATAAATCAGTCGCAACAGCAAATAATCTCTTATTTTCCCTTCCCCAAATAGTAATGTTACTCCCATCAACACAAAATTTTAGAATTTCATTCTTGGTAATTTATATCCCTGCCAGAAATTATTAGTAATACAGATTTTCACATAGGTTTATCAGCAACAGGAGACTTGCTTTTCACACAGTGAAAAAACCCATCTTTTCTAGTGCTTGGTATATGTGAAGAGTAACAGATTCCTGAGGTCATATCTTGCACTTCCTTTTGTGACACCCTGTAGCCTATACTAGCCTCCGAACAGCTCGGAATGTCTCTCGATGTGCTAGATTAGACAGGGAATAACGCAACCCAGCAGGTTAGAGCTCACCTGCCTTACCCCAGTGTCTTTCAGGCTCCAAAGCTGTGAGCATGTGCAGCCAACTGAGTTGCTCACATGGTCTGCTTTCAGGAAAAATTAGCTTTGAAAGAAAAACATTATCAATCAAGCTGACTGGTTTGGGGCTCTTAACTAAGGACTGGAGGAAGGGGTTGCTAATCAGTTGAGCAGTCCAAAACTGATACAGCGAATTCTGGATTGCAAATAGGAATTAAGCACGTGGTCTAAAATGGAAGCCGTAAGTCATGTATTTCAATCATTAACCTTCCTAGTCAGGGACACTGAAAGCCTGGAGGAAATGTCTGTAATTCTGTTAAGTGTGAAACTGATATCAGTTAGTTGGTAGTCTGTGTTCTGTCACTAGAATTGGCTACTGTTTTCCATAAATGTCGTCTCCATGTGCATCTTTTAATGGCTCTCTAAAGGAGTTTTAAATTAACTGGAAAGCTAATTCCAGAAGGGAAGCCATGTAACATTTGGCTAAAAGCCTGTCTGACTTAAGTGATCAGCAGTTCAAACTATACTATACCTTCTAAAGTTCATGTAAAAGTATTAGCTGCTTTATATATTAACAAACTATAATAGCCAAATCTCTCACTCTCTATCATACTTCTGTGCTTTTCTGTATTTTCCTGCTTTTCACTTTTTTTTCTTTTTTCTTTTTTTTTTTTTTAAATGCTGGATTTCTGACCCCCATACCACCTGGCATTCACTATCTGGCAAAAGATGAAGTAAAAGTATGCTGCCTTATCGATTTTAAAGATAGTTACAGTAAACATCTTGTTCCACAAATATTTAGTCATGGAGGGCAACCAAACAAGTTGGGAAAGCATTGATTATACTGTATAAACAGCACTTAACGATTCAAAATACAAACTACAAATGCCAACGTGAAACAGATACAAACAATTCACTAGGAGCAACATTTCTTTCCCTAATCTAAGTGCAGTGCCATGAAGTATTTGTGTTAGATGTTGCCAGTAGGAATGGAAATGTTTTACTGTACCAAGTAGCATTCTTATGAAGTTCAACTTAATGCAATTTTCAGCATGTTCAGAACTGATGCAGATGCCGCTTTTTATGCATGCTGACTTGTCCTATTTGTAATATACCATACACTTTACAAAATAGCATTTCTGAGTGGCAAAAGAGATACAGAGTACAGGGAACGTGTTTCAAGTCCATACCTAGTCTATTTCTGGGCACTCCATTGAAGTGATTACATTCGTGAATGAATGTACAGTAACACATCAGTTGGTGGAAAACTCTAGAGAACAAAAAGCGAATTTTAAAAGGTCAAGGAAGCAAATGATCAGGATGATGTAGTTTCCTTCCCTCTCACTCCCAACCCACAAACATGTTGAGTTTTGGTAACCAGGTAACAATGGCTTTTGAATCTCTTCTCTCAGATTTTCATACTTATCTTTGCTTTCTGAAAAATAAAATAAATTTTAAAAATAAGGACAAAATTTGAGTGTACACAAAACCACCTTGTACAAAAATGAAAAGCACAGAAATACATAGACAAATGTTCAGTTATACTCACTGTAGAACTGACTTCACAAATAAACTGAAGCTAGAACTGATGTAGACTACAGCCATACACTGCTTGTGAAATATTTTTGTTTACTTTCCTTTTCACTCATCAAATTTTCACTAAGACTGAAGGTGCCTGTTTCATTGCAAATAATAATGATACAGGAATAATTAAACAAATAGTTATTTCTTAAAAGAAATCTCTCAGTGTTTTTATATACAGCAGGATGTAAGTTAGATGAAGAAATCCAAAACAATGTTAATTTTGGGGTGTTTTTGAAATAACATGTTGATCTGGTTTTAAATAAAATTGATAAGATGTAGTTTATAATTCCTCACCAAGCTAGTACTCCATTTGCATTTCTTGTGGCACTAACTACAGTCAACTCTCACTAAACATTCAAAATAAGAAACAATTAATGCAATATTATTACTTCCTGTGTCAGATTATGTTCGTAAGAATACAGTAAATTACTCCATGCTTCATTTACAAGATGTGTCACACATAAGATGACTACACAGCCATGACTACACAGCACAAAAGAATTAAGTCATGTCTCGGGGGGTGGGGGAGGGAGGACACAGACAGGGACACAGACACATGAAAAAATCTCCCATTATTTTACAAACATAAATGATGGCCAGTTGCTACAGCTATAATTTAAATGTAAGGTACCAAATTAATTTTTAAGTAATTTTTCTCTAAAATCAGTCACGATTCTCACAATGGTCAGGCAATCATAGGGGAAAAGTTTCATTGAATGACCAGAATTACTCCTCTGTTATCACTGAAGTTACTTATTTGTTTTGAAAAGAATGGTGAAAGCAGAGTATTATCTTTTTCTAGTGTTTCTATTCCAAACAAATCCGTATCAGTGGATCAGAAACCACTGGATTTGATACAGTGATACAGCTTGAAAAATGTATAACTGGCAAAATTCTTCCTTGCAGTCTGTATCTATAGAAAAGAGAGTGAATACAGACTGAGTAAGCTGGAAGACCAGAACTGCCTTTCTGCCTTTTATGAGCATCCCACACCAAGACTGGGGAGAATACAGCATGGTGGGGCAATAATAAACTGCCCTTGCTTGTGCTACTTCTATCTTGTGGAGTAATCATAGGCAGATTTTAAGTTTGTTAATCTAACACCTTTAATGAAAATATTAAACATTAAAAAAACCCAAAAAAACAACAACCAACCAGAACAAGAACATACATCAAGAATAACCTACCTATAAAATGCATAGAGAAAAAGGTAGAACAAGTGATGGAAACAGAAGTATTGCTACAGTTTTTACTTACAATTCCAGAGTCATGTTTTGGTCTTATATTGTACAGCGACTTCCCCTTTTTCTGCCTACAGACTTCCTCTGCTTCTTTGACTCTGAAGAGAGACAAAATCTATAAATACTCCTGTAGACCAACAACATTTACAAAGACAATGCGGTATATAACTTACAAGTTTAGGCCTAAGGACACGAGTGGATACCTTTATTTTCCATATATTCATTAGCATGCCCCTCAAAATAACACTTGCACTCTAGAGCTGTTGTAGCCATAGCCGGCACTTACACGGATGGGCATAATCAACTCTAGTTACAAAAGCAATCAGTACTTACTGCGGCTGAAGATTCAAATGTATGAAGGTTTAAATGACACTGGATGACTTGGGCATTCATGCAAACATTGCTAAGAAAACTCCTTTTCATCACTGTTTAAAATAATTCTTCATCCATTCCAAACCTTAGTACTTCAATTACATTTTAAACAAAATTTCTCACCAAGATACATTCCCTTCCACCCATTTTTGTTTGCATTCAAAATGTCAAAATATCTTAACCTAAATTTGCAGTCTTTACTCTCTAACTTAAAAAACAAAAATTGGAACATTTCCATGGAACATGATATTTAAATCAAGGTGATGCATGTCACTGCACACATCTCTTTAATTCCAAAGGTGAGGAACCTCAAGGCTTCCATGACCACTGGGAATGAATGCACTTGGGCTGCTTGGATGTAAAAACAAGACCAGGTTCTAAAAGTAAGGGTCCACTTCTTAGTGCTTCCTCACTTGGCAAACAGTACCAAATTAGGACCTTGTGAAATGCCACCACATATTTGGTTAGAGAAGTGTCCTTTTTTTGTCAGGCAGGTAAGAAACAAACTGTGAAAGGCAGAGGTCTGCACTCAGACTGGGAACCTGGCAGAATCAAGCTGATGGGATCAATTTCACACTGATGTGTTTCTTTACCATTTTCACTCCTTTTATAGACCAACCCTGTAAACACACATGGTTGCTGAAACACTGATAGTACAGATTTATGTTATGAATTCTCCGAGCTTCAAAGACTTATATAAACACTTTCTACAAGAGAACATTAAATCATGTGAGATCTGTGATTTTGTTTTAATGAGAGATTAGGATTTTATTGACTTGATCTTGCCAAAAATACGGACTTGAGATGGCACTAGGTCTGACTTTTCACTATTATCCAAGAGTGAAAAAAAAAAAAAGAAAGTTAAATGATATTAAGAAATCATGTATTCTTGGCTGGTTCCTTGCAGTTCATCTCCAGACCACTTGTATGTCTGTTATTTCACTGAGGCTACACAGGGCAATGTGAGAATCAGACTTTGTGTTAGTATTATTTTTGAGTATTTTTGTATGTGTGGCAAGGGCCAAGATTTTGAAAACAAAACTCCAGCTGAGTCTGCAAAGCACATTATAAAAACCGCCTTCACATTCATCTCTCCTTTATCCAGCTTCACCAGACACACCTTGTTCTTTTCCTAAGTTTCAAATTTGTACTTTCAAAAATTAATTTAAATGTCAGTCCTTTTCCAGCACTTCCACAAGCTGCCCTCTTCATTTGATGGCCTTGTGTGTTGTCAGTATAGGGAGACCTTCATGTGCACAGGTTTGGGGGAAAAAAGCTTTGAAACCTGTTATTTTCAACCTGTAATGCTTTCTCTCTGACTGCAAATCAGAGAGACTGCTGCAGCATAATCTAGAACAAAAATGTCAAGAAGCCAAGTAATTCACCTTTAAAATGTATTTAAATTGATTCAGTAAAAGTGGCAGCCCAAATGTGGCAATAGCTTCAAATAGAAACTTATGGGAATGATACAAATGAAGCAAAATTTAAAGACATTTTCTTTTTCCTGTAACAATTTTTCTTCTGCTTCATGTCTACTTTCCTCCAAAGGAGGAAAAATATCTGTGACATTGATCTTTTCCAAATATTCAGACACATTCCAACCTATCAAAAGCCACTCTTACTAAGTCAGATATGAAATAGCATGTCTATCATATCATTTCCTTTTTTCAAATACAAGTATAGCTGGCTTCCTTCACTGCTAGACATCATTTAAATAACAAAATGAAATCTTACTTGGGAGTAAATTAGTATCAAATCCCAGGGACTGTACAAGTACTATTGAGCTATTCAAAATGACTGTTTTATCAGAGCAGTGTAATATATGCAGGTATTCCAACTACTCAACATGCAAATGGCAGCATATGTAGCATACAAAAATATTTACCAAACCAGTTCACAGAGATCCCGATGTTATTCTTGGGAAATGCCACGGAATCTTCAATTCCAGTCTTTGTCCCACCTAAATATCCCCCTTCCAGGATGGATTACCCACTGCTTGCTAACATAACAGGTCACGAGACAACACAGCTCCCTGTGGGTCTCATGTTAATTCAAAAGGAAAATCCTCACACAGTAAGGAACCCTTGATCATGCAGTTCTTCTCTAAAGAGCAGGTCCCATTAAGTGTCACTGTCAGTGTAACATCTCTACATATTCTGCTTCAGTTAGAGAAACAGTATTTCGAGAAAGGCTGTCTCTGCTTGAAACAGCAAAATGTTAATAACGCTCTGTGAAGGACAAAGTAAGAACTTCTGTGTCCCTTAGATAGTGCTTCAAAAAATGATCTACAACCTCCAGACTGATAAATGACAACCTTAAGCTCATGTTACCCAAATTTCCAGGATTATGCAAGAGATGCTGGTCTCAATATTATGGTTGTGGTCCTCAAGGTTTTGGGAGCTTTTATGAAATTCCTTGGAGTTTGACCCTATTTATTCATACCAAGGGAAACACAGAAGATGAGAAGCATTACTCCCTAATGCACTTAAAGCTGAGAGCTAGCAACCACTCAGTTCCAGTTCCAACCATATCACTGACTCACTGTGTGGGTTTGGGACAGTTCACAGCCTCTCGGCTTGCATCCTGCTCTGTGTGCAGGAAGATCCAAGTGGCTGGACAGAGATTCAGTGAAGTCCATGTGACCCATACAAATGCTTCTTCAGCAAGAAATGCCCTTAGAAATGTAAAGACAGCACACCCAAAGGCTCATTTCAAGGAGGCTTAGTTTGTGATCATGTTACATCTGGAAGCACGGAGAACTGTATAAATCTACAGCTATCTAAAAAAGAAAAGCCAGCAGACTGGTGAAATAGAGGCAAAGGCAACCATTAGCCTTCCACAGGGCTAAATCATAAACCAGTGAAAGTGGTTGTCAATTTCTACTGTGTGCAAGTGTATTTTGTGAGGGCTGATCATTCGGCCTAATTAAGATTTCATTAAACGTAAAATTAAAATAACATAATCCTTCTGGAAGAGGAAAAGGATGTGTTTTAATAGGCACATCCACCCTGTTAAAACTGAGTGATCTAGAAAAGCAGATAAAAGGTTACCTTTAAAGTAGGGGCAATAGTCTTAGTTCAGCTGGAAAATAATTGCCATTGGAAAGTTTTTGTCATCTTAGGTTTTCTCTATTGGCCATGAATGTTTCTTCATCTTTCCATGAAACTAAAAAGATTTAGGCAAAACCACATTGCTTCTGTCAGCTCGTACCTCGTTCAACTCATATTTCTCACAGTGGCAAGCAAACCCCTGTGTACTTTCCTCTTGCTCAGGCTTTTCCTGCACTACTTCCCATGGACTTCAGTGAGACCCTGAT
Organism: Pomatostomus ruficeps; assembly: GCA_013400735.1. Lineage (NCBI taxonomy): Eukaryota > Metazoa > Chordata > Aves > Passeriformes > Timaliidae > Pomatostomus > Pomatostomus ruficeps. The sequence continues at coordinate 105,001 of VYZT01010655.1, forward strand.
CAGCATGGAGGTGCAACATAATAATATAGGGCATAAAAGTGCAAAAATTCCATGAACACTACTGATTATGTTTTAGCTCAACTCATGACTGGCGTAACTCAACTGTGGTGAGTTGATAGAGCTTTATGAAGAAATGAATGGATCTAATTCAATAATGGGAGGAGGAAAAAGGATGTTTGGAGGAAACAACACAAGACTCTCAACAGTCACAAAAGGAGAAGCAGCAATAGCATACAGTAACATATATCCAAGCTCCAGGCCAAAATGACACTACCACTTGTGCCAATGCAGAGGTCTAAGAGCAAAAAAAAAAAAGTTAAAAAGATATTCCTAGGAAAGGAGTAGGTATTCAATTGTCAGGCCCTGTGTTAAAAGACAGGCTTCCACTGGGGAGACTGTGGAAGAAAAGTCTGAGGAAGGTGAGTATTGCCCAGTTCCTGAGAATTATGACCCTTAGGCGAAGGCAGGCATGTGATAGATTGATTTATTGTTCTGATGATCTGTTTTTACTTTAACTATTTAGTTCTACACTACTAATACTTGTTGCGGTGTTCTATGGCCAGGTTTCGGTTTTCCTCAGGCCAGGCACTGCTGTCTCCTCCCCCCCTCGCCATCTGGTTTCTCCCCCGGAGGGCTCTGTATTTCGCAATCCTATACAAAGCCTGTTAAATTCAAACCCTGCACCCCTTCCCCACAGGATGTTTGTATCTTCCCCTGCCCCTCGTGTTGGTATGTCTGTGGCTGTAACATGCCATGCCAGCGCTTCCCTGGCACGATCCTTGTGCCCGAATAAACCATCTGAGAAGCCCCTCCACTTGTCTCTCCTTCCCCGGTGCACCTGGAACACTGGTTGATAAGGTGAAACCTTGCTGGACCTTCGCCCGCCCTCCCGTGCCCCTGAAGCAGCCCGGCAGCCCCTGGAACCGCAAGCAGATGCCCGGTGCCCCTACCGGCAGCATCGCAGCATTTCCTTTCTGTTAGAGAGGCTGTTCAGTCCCCTTATATAGCATCACTCTCAATGGCAACCAAATCCTTAGAAGCAGGACAGACCTTCAAGGCATGATCTGAGAGTGGGAGAGGAAGATGGAAGTGGAAAGGTCATAGTGTGCTCCTGAAGAAGCCAGGTAGCACCCTTAACTTGATAAGTGTGATGGGAATGTTTGCGAGCTTGCAGTGTGCTAAGCTTCTTTGCTAAACTGATGCTAAAACTATCCCACTTCATACTTTTCAACCCCTTCTCAAACTCACTTTATTTCAGCAAACTGGCTTTGGTGCATTTACTATCAACCCCTGTCCATTCTTATGCCAATTCTGGCTCAAAAGTGACCACATCAGGTTGACAGAAAAGATAACATCAGCTGTGTTACCTTTAGCAATTTTTGCCTCTTATTCTTTTCCCAGGTAATTCCTTGATTTTGTCTTAGTGAGAACATAATTCTACAAAAACTAGTCTTCCCAGCCTAGACAACCAGAGAGTTGATTAACTCTCAGTGTAGTAATCTGAAGAGCAAAGTTAGTCAGGCCCAGGACAGATTCTATAAATACTTGTTAAGAAAGTTCACCACTTGAATCTCCATAAATATTAATTTTAGCTAAAGCATTTCTTGCATTATTTCAGAAAGAATATACTTCCAAACAGCCCCAACAATAAGAAAACATGTAGGGAACATGTAACATTGGGTGATCCATGGATCAGTTAAAAAAAAAGAAATTAAACAAAAAATTTACAAGGGAGTGAACAGCCAGTCACTTGCAGAGCCTAAGAATTACAGTCCTGAAACCTGCTGCTTAATAAGATTGACTCTATCAAGTGTCACCTGTAACAAAAGAAGTAGTTTCTTATTTCCATCATAACAAAAACTTTTCTCCAGCACTATCACGTCCTCATACCTCGTATTTTTTGTGGGACAAACATATAAAAATTATGATTATGTTTAGAGACAGCCTGTAAGGCGAACAAGCAAGTTACGCTTTGGCATGCACACCGGAAAAAGAAACCAGACATGCTTAAAAAGCCAAAAGACAGAGTTTTTTATCTACCTTCTAGACCAAAAGCCAGCATGGCCACAACCTTATCAAGGCTCAGAGACTTTCTGTCATCATTCAATCCATTGAAGGGGCAGCCACTTCCCTGCCACTAAACATTAACAATTTTGTCTGAAGTATCTGTGGCAGACAGATTCATCTCCCACTGGCTCCATCTAGGCTTGGTCACCTTACATTTCACTAGCGAGCACTATGACGTGACAAATGGAATCACAGCGAGAGGACTGGAAAGTTATGCCTTAGATAGTAGAGCTGCTCACAAAAACTCCCATGATAAACTCAGACAGATTTTACTTCTGCAGTTGACAGTATAGTTCATGAAACCCACAACACATTTTTCTGCAGATATTCTGTATTTTTTAATACTAAAAAAGGCCAAGGCCAATACTCTTCATATTACTAAGTGCTTATTATCAGTTAAATAAAAGGAGTGTTGCCAAAATATTTTATGTAGCTTTGTCTGGTTTGAAGATTGAGCTAAACTTGTTTATAATAATAATAGTACCTTTACATATAAAAACAAATAAAAAATTCTCCACTAAATTATCAAGTGCCAGACATCTTTCAGATTTCAAGGGCAGAAAACTTTAAAACTCTCTCCTTAAACTCTTCCAGGGCAATGTTCCTATATTTTATTCGTTGACTAAAATATTGAAAATATTTTTTGCTAAGAGGGAAACCAAAACATAAAACCCAGAATGGAAAAGTACAATTCCCAACATAAAAGTCAAGTTAAAAAATGCAGACCTTTTACTTTCATGCCAGTAGGGTTGAAGTGATGGCACAGATATGATTCAGTAACTGACTACAAAGACTTTATACAGATAAGAAGTCCACTGTAATGTACCTCAAACAAACAGATGAAACTTAACCTCTGCCTACCAACAGAGAGATAATGCATTAGAGTATCTTGACATCCCTGCCAGCTCCTCCCATGGTTAATTCAAGGACCACGAGGCAGACAGTGGCTGTTGGAAAGACACGGTGATTAATCATAATTTCACTCAGAGGACCACAGGCAAATAGATTAAAATGTTTTAATCTGGTCACTTAACATAGAAAATAACCTGTAGCAGGACCCTGAATAAGATACCTCCTCTGTCAACAGTGTAGACAGACTTTGGGGAATGTATTTCAGATGTTTTTAGTGTGTATCATGTCAAATAGGCCTAAAATAAAGCTTCGAGGCCAACTGAAATGAAAATTAGACTTTTCCATTTACAGAGTCTCACTGCAGTTCACCAAATACTTAAAAATATTCTGGAAGTACTTCAATTCAGAAGTATTTTGTTTCACTTGGTTCTCTGACAATCATAGTCTTGGTGATCTAGGGGTTCTACTCTTATCTGTACAGAGACATACAGACATGAATAAATAAAAGAACACTGTGCAAAACACGATTTAATGATTATAACTTTAACATTAAAGAGAATTTCACTTTGAAAAATGTAACAAATTAAAAAAATTGAACTGTTAAGGATGGCCGTGTTTCTAATAAAATGCAACCATACATACACCTGCTTAAATATATTAAATATATTTCATGACTTTTGTCATCAAATTGTCAAAGTGGCCAGTATTTCAGGCTGTACCTGGCTACCTTCAGGCGAGATGGAAATCACTTTTCTACAGACTTTAAATATCAAAACTGAAATTAATCTAAAGAAAGATAGTCATCACATTCAACTGTTTTTCTTGGAACTGAAGCCAGGTTGCTCTCAAAGAAGCAGGCTACATTTGGGCTATTTGGTTAGGAAATTCAACAGGAAATGATGATAAGGGAAGGAAAGAAGACTAGAGGTGAGGTAAAACTGGTAACATAATCAGCAAGCAAAAGAAAAGAAACTCCTGAGTGAACAGAAGTGTGAAACTGTGTTAGCTTTAAAACATTTTAAGCAGCAGATGGGGTAAAAGAAGGCAAAAAACCCCAATGTGTAAAAAAGTATAAGAAAAGTCTCAGTAAACAGACTAAATGGAGAAGACAATTCTTGAAGGGAATATGGAAACATACCCTGGACAGAAGTCTTGCTCCACTTGGTATGCTGGGGCTACTACAATGGACAATTGATAGCTGCAAGATTGGCAAATATGAGAATGGAGTGAATAGAAGGGATCAGTGAAGAGAAAATTAAAAAAAAAATGAAGTCAGCTGGAGAGCCACAATATTATGAGATCTCTAGTGCAGGAAATTGGAAAGTAAGAGGCCTTGAACTCTGCTGAATGAGGTAAAAAACGTCCATCCATCATTATGTAATGACTCCAAAATTACTGCAGACACGGTAAGGCTCTTCTCAAATATGTAAGAAAACCCCCTGAAGTTAGATTATTCCCTATACCAATACCATAAAACATGCCCAGAGCCATGCACTTACACTTAATGGATGTTGCCATTATGCCAATTCCATGCACTGGTTTAGCAAACTGCCGTTGAGCAAGGAAGTTCACATCTTCTGTTTCAGGATCAGTCTGGGTTACAGTGGCCTTTGTGAGCATCTCAAACTTTTGGGGACTAATATTTAATGACAAATGCTGCTCATTTGTAAAACATTACAATGCTTTATTGCACCTCAAATGCCAAAGTGATAATTTTGCCTGGGAATGAAACACCAGCAAGTATAGAAAGTGTAGTGCCTGGCAAAAGTTCTGTTAAAAATTTTTAATGATTAATTAACTTCACCAATATGCAAGTAGCTATTGAATATGTGTGCTCTTTTTTTATTGTAGGCAAATGTCATTCTTTATGCAAGAGATGGTGAACAGGAAAAGGTTAAAGAAAGACCGAAAAGATGGTAGGAATAATGGTGTCCTAGCTAACTATAGCTTTAACTATCACACCCAGTTTGACATTACAGGCATGAAAACAGTCTGTAGACTTCATTATGAAACGATGATTGGTATCTACCTTCTTTTATGCAAAACATGCATACTAGGATGCAACATAGTGTGCCAGCATGATATAACACCATCACCAGATAGATACTACTGAAGAGCCCTTCTGCTGTTTATGTGGGGGCCATTCTGGATTCCAACCTCATACAAGGCACAAAAATTAGGAAGTATCGCACATTTGGAACTAGTTTTTTACTAGATCTTTCACTTTGTTTAATTTTAGTATTTGTAAGCACCAGTTGGCTTACAGCTGCAAATGGAAATATTTTTCCTGTCTTATAAAACACAGAATTGCTTAAAAATGTTAGACTAAGGTGTTCAAATGGATTTTCCACCAAAGATCCAAACTGAGAAACCTATCTCCAAATGCTTTTTTTCCCACAAAATTTCCTCAAAAGCAATGCTAAGAAATAAAAGTTCTGTTCACTCCCCCCTAACCAAAACAAGGTGGTGATTCACTTAAAAAAAAAAAAAAAAAGAAGACTAATTGCCAAAAATGTACAAGGAAGAAGAAAACAAACCATACTGAAATGTTGAGCAACCTCTTTTATCTGGACAGCAAACAGTCTCTTTGTGAGCTACTGCCTCACAGGACTGTTCCTAGCTGCTGAATCTTTGGCGTGTTTAGGCTTTTTAAAGTAGATTTCTCAGGGCCCGTAACAGTATATTCTGATCAGAAAGCTAGTACAGTTTAACACGTTTGAAATACTCCCAAAAACCTGAGGATCCTTTTAATTATTCAATTCAATATAATGTAAAACTGTCTTCTGTTTCGAAATGTCATTATAACTGTGAGTTGTAAACCCAAGCCTACCAGCACGCAGCTCAGTTGCTCAGAGTGTAATAAACACATTGAGATTAAAGCTCCCAAGGCTATCGTATCTACCCATGACTACTAAGATAACACTTGGAGCTTTTAGTTGGCATCACAGGAGCACGCCAAGCAAAATGTGACCCCACTAAACCTACTCCACATGTTCATCATTTCCCTCTCATGTTGTGACTCCACATACATTTTTCTTCTCTTTTCTTCCATCTCTGCATTTCTTTGCAAGTACCTATTCCCATGTCCCTTGATTTCTCACTCTCAAGTCTGACTCACTGGTTCATATTATAAGCGTTAACAAAATATCCCTTAAATTGCTCTGAGAGGACATTGCTCATGCTATGGGATTTAATGCCCGCCTCTGCAAGCAGAAGTGGCAGCTTACCAATATGCTCCTCACTGCAACATACAGATATCTCATGCCAGACTTTAAATTGCTCAACAGCAAGTTTTAAATCATCCTGCTGAGGAGTCTGTAGGGAGACATACCAGTCTTTCTGCAGAGGGAGATCAATGAGCTGTGGAGACATGCTGGCCAGGAATCTCCCTTTCATCTAGATATACACAGTGTGACACACCAGGTGCCAGCTTAACTGCTATTCTTACGGGAATGGGCGACTTCTGCATTTGCGAGACAAGTGCATTTTTCTGAGTTTATAGATTATTTTTAATGTGTCAAAGATTTATCATGGGAGTTAAAGGGTTGAATAAAGTCAGCCAAAAGAAATTCTCAAGCTTAGTGTGATGCAAGATATCAGGGACTTACAGAATTTTACCATTGTGTTGATCCTATGAACTCTCCTCTGCTGGCATCCCTGACACAGCCTCTGTTCAGCAACATGACTCTTAGTAAAGGCAAGGGCCACACGGAGCTTATGAGCACTAAATAACTTATACACACATTTACAGGGCACCTATATCTGCCCCTCGCTCTTTCCTCCTCCAGCTCTCCCATCTAGAAATACAACTAATACAAGGTAAATATTTGCTGAGTTGCATAGGCCCTCTAGAACAGCAAACTGTGTGAAGAGATGGAAACACATCCAGAGCTGGAGAGGACTAACAAGTGTAAGAACTTCACTCGTAACCGGGGAAAGGGAAGGTCGAACTGCAGCCCTGCATATGAGTTTCTGCCATATTGTAACATTCTTGTAAGGTCTGAACTGGTATCTATGACCTGATGATATTGATACCAACCTTTGACAGCAATGGAACTTAAAAACATAAAATTTCCTAGAGGACTGTCTGCTTTTTGCTGCTGTAATGAGCCAGGGTGTATTTCATGACCATAAAGAAAAGATGATGTAGTCCTAAAGACGAATCATTGTCCGTAGCAATATGAGATTTTCTGATAAATAACTATTTTTATAAAGGATTCCCATATTTTATTCTGATTGCCATGACCAGCAGTTGCTTAACTTTTTTTTCTTTTTAATATTTCATAACATTCCAAGACTTCCCTCTTGGGCTGTGTTAGGTGCTGCCTCATGAGCTCTTTTTATCTTTCATTCCTAGGACAGGATATCTGTTGGTAGGAAAATGGTAGGGTCTAGTGAACAGTTCTGCAGGCCTTTGCTGGATGTCAAGAAAAAGAAAAATACTTGCTCTCACAGATGTGCTAGAATGGAATAGTGCACTTAAGATTGAATACATCTACCTCAGAAATGTAAAGAAACCAGGTTAGAAGTGAAAGAAAGGCAGCGATTAATGAGAAAAGGGTTAATATATTTACAGGTCAGTTTGCAAAGACACTTTTTGCAATACAGGAGGGAAAAGGAAGGCGTTTGTAGATTGGTGGTGCGATCACCTAAGAGTTTTCCTAAGAAGGTGAGAGTTTGGCAGAGCTATTACTGCAGCTCTGCATTATCTGACTATGTGTTCAGAGAGCAACGTGCACCTGTGGGTATGCAGCACCCGAAATTCACTTATAGATAGCAAGGGTACTGAACAGGAACCTTGTGAAGTTCAAAACCATACTCTCTCTTTTCAAACAACATCGAAAAAATATTTGGGAAAATGTGTCACCTCTTCTAGTCTTTCTTGCTGATTAAGCACAAAATGCAGGCTGCACTGACAGTAAACCTTTCAAGAGCTTGCAAAGTATGAATGCAAGCCATAGACTATGACTGACACATTATAAATATATTTAAAGGACAATGACAACAACAAAACTGTAAAATCACAAAACATGCCCCATTAAGTTTGATTATGCTTTTCCGTTTTTTTTTGTTTTATTTTGGTTTGGGGGTTTTTTTTGTTTGTTTGTTTGGAGTTTTTGTTTGTTTTTAGTGGGCTTTTTGTTTGTTTTGATTTTTTAAACTTGCTTAATCAGAAAGAAGTAGTATTTGAAAATTTTCACTTAAAAGGATACATATTTATCATCATAAATTTCAATCTCCACAAAATAGTTTCAAAAGCTTTATAAATACCCCAATATCAATTTCAATTTGAACGATCTAGTTAGCTATAACTGCAGTGTGACCACAAAAAATAGTAGTGCTCAGAAAGCCTCTTGGCAGACCTACGCTTTTACTGTGATTTTCAGGTGCATTTTTCTTTTTATTGCTACTGCATTTAGAAGTTTATCATGCATAATTTTCTCTACAGATGGTATTTTCCAGTTCTGCTTTACTTCAAGTGAGAGAAGAGTGAAAGCAGTAGAAAACTTCATAAAAATGAATTGTTTTTAACTTTGCACCATTTTTCTTTTCTCATCTTCTCATAAGGAAATACAAAGTCTGACACTTCAATGTTTATCTTTTGCATATAAATGCCTGGCAAACCAATATGCAAGTGGAAATGCCAAGTGAAAAGTGTTTAAAATAAGAACCGTTTGCTTGCTTTCTTTAGAACATACTTGTTTAATCTATCAGTACCAAAAAGTAGTACCACCTTTGGAAATATCATCTATAAAAATCCTTTGGGTAAATTATTGTAAAACAGTAGGACACATATTTGCAGAGATTAAACAAGAAACAGCCTCTATTAGCAGTCCATATGGAAACTGGGATACAAAATATTCTAGAAACATTGTCCACAGTATAAAGAGTTTGTTAAACTAAACACTGAAATAAAGGAAGAGAAAAAAAAAACAAACAAACCCAAACCAGCCAGGATGTGATAAAGCTGATCAAACTAAAAAAGAAAAGGGAATAAATGTATACATTTTATAAATAATTATTGTAAATAAAATATGTTTCATGAGGCAGAAACCTGATTAATAGTTCACCAGAGGTGACACACTACAGTCTTTGAAAGTCTCACCATATCTGTCACTTGATTTTTCTGCCAATGAACCATTGCAAAAAGTTTCTCTCATTATTAAAGTTTTAGCCTGCTCTTCAGCTTTAGCAGCAGAAAAACTTTCAAGAACATCAGCTAAAGGGGAAAATCTACTTTCTTGAAATAATTATTTGTAATTCAGTGGCAATAGGCAGATTTCAGATTTTTGTCACACTTCAGATATCAGGTTAAACTATGACGGTAGACAAATTATTTTCTCTACAAAGGCTTGGGTGAGCCAGTAGTTTAACCAAAGAAATTCTTCATTTTTGCAAAAATTATATGTCTTACTTGACAAAATTGTTACTGCCAATTTGACTAAAATATTCTAATTCCTAAAATGCAGTGAAGAGAGCTTGACTTGGCCAGACCTGGCACAGCACCGTGCTAAACATCTCTGAGAGGTGAGTGTAACCAAGACATCAAAGATACCCAATTCTAAGCCCTGTCTCACCAGAAGAAATGAAATTAAGCAGATTTTAACTTGATAAGGCAAGTCAAAGTTAAAATTCAAAGCAAAACTCTGCTTGTGATTTTCAGGATGTATCATTTTCAGTCTTAATCTCAGTGACATCCTGGACTGAAGTTACACAGTCCTCCTGTCCCCCTGGGAGAGCCTCCTTCCACCCACCAGTTCAAGTTCTGGGTTTGGATCTCCCTCCTGTTCTTCCAGGGGATCTCCCAGTTTCTTTTCCTACTGTAGGTCCTTCTCTCTGTCCTTTCCCTTCCCTGTCACATCTTGCACCTGTAGCCATTTTGTAGGTTATACAGATTCAGCTCCTTTCAGGCTAAAAATCCCCTTGACCTAGAAGGGACAAGCTGGCAGACACCTTTTTTTCTCTGCTGCTTCAACACATCCTCTTAGTATATCCATACATTGAACTCAAAGAGGGTCAATTGAGGATTGTATCTCAATCTCATTCCTCTCTTAAGCTTTAGATGTTTAAGAAAAATACGAGGAAGAAGTAGTGTGCTAATTTAGTTAATGTCTTTTAAAGAAAACTATTTTGCAGTGAGAACCCTTTGGAGGATTTTTGTTGGGTTTTTTTTGTTTTTGTTTTTGTTTTTTTTTAAAGAGAAACAGCTTAGTATTTTGAAATAAAAAGACATTTTTCTTAAATCCTTTTCTATAAAATATACAAGGCTAAATTAACCTGTATTAACTAGACAGCTAAATCCCTGCATAGGAAACCAAAGGTATTATTTAACTGTCAAATCAGTTTCAAAGAGAAAGACTTAATTACATAAAATTAATCCAGCCAGTCAGTAATATGAAATAGATCCCCAGAGATCTGCCGTACTGTGTTAACATCTGCACCATACTCTTGCTATAGTAGCAGAATCCAGTTTTTTAACTGTGAGACTGTTCCAAAATGTATCCACCTACAGCAAATATGTATGGTATATATGACATTGGCTATATAAGTGCCTCAGGAAAGTTTTCAGTAACTTTCTAAACCAGTAGTCAGATGTCTGTGACAATTACATAGGATGAGTATACTTCAAAAAAGGACCTGTTCCTGTTAATTTACCTAATAATAGGCTGAAGTCAGTAATTCAATGAATCTAAAGCTTCAATCCCATCAATGTTTAGGCTCAGATGTAGCTTCAAATCCAGTAGCTAACAGTTGTAGGATTATATAACAGTGCTTAGAATTTACGTGTTTACACTTCTTTAATTTTTCCTTATATGATATTTATTACTTTTTAAACAACTGATTAATTCTTGGCATAATTTTTAGAAACAAAGGGTGACCAAAATGAACTATCTGCATGCAGATGAGTACAGATTTCCTAATTCTTCTAGAACATGGACCAGACACCATGGCTGATTTTTCAATGCTCCTATCTCATTTCTTTATGCCATATATATTACACTTCCTCTTGTGTACCCCATCACTTGGGCTGTGATTTGTAATACAATTCAGTCCTAGTCTTATTTTAATGCAGGGTCAATTGACTTATTCCTTCTGCCTTACTTTCTCCCAGCATCATCAGACAAATATTTACAATGTGCCATGTCTTGATGCCTTGACTTTCTTTGACTAAATATGCTAATGGAAAATCTTTAATCAACTTGCAGGCCTAAAACACATCATCCATTCCTTGGATTCATAGTAGCATAGTAGTTACATGCTCTGTCAAAAACCACTGTTTTATGTTATAGACCCAAAAAACTTCAAGCACAAACTGGCATTAAAATCCCATTCAAAAATTAAATGACTGGGGGGTTAGGGGTGGTGGGGGTGGGTGTCATGATCTGTTAAAAAAACA